>JAEANM010007442.1:0-17730 GCA_017656035.1 Myanophis thanlyinensis | reverse complement strand
ATGTTGCCCGTCAGGATGCTCTCTACAGTGCAGGAATAGAAGTTTCTGAGCACCTTTGGTGGTAGTCTGAAGTCCCTATAATTATACATTATAATTTCCACTCATATTAGATAGAATTGAACCTACACATATATAAACTAGTACCATTGAAATAAGTGTATTTATTGTAAGTATAAGTCTAACTGCAGGTGCCAATACAACTGTCCAGTAGACAGAAAATAAGAATAAAAAAATTCAAATAGATGAAAACAGTATCTTATATCTGTCATAATGATGATGCTCTGATTTTTTTTGGGTGGGAGGTTTGTGTGTATGTATATTTATATGTGATATACATGTACCACTGCATTTTCTAATTGTGAGCTTTTCTGTAAGAGTCAACAGAAAAAAAAATGCTACTAAACAAATTAATAATTAACATTTCTCCTATTACTGTAACAGTAATAATATTCAAAACATGGCAGAAATGACTGCAACATACGATATGCAGGTAGGCGTAGCTTAGACAAGAAAACAGAAATCTTTAATTCTGCCTTCTAATCTCAGCTAAATTCACCCAGACAAATTTAATATCCAAAATATGGAGAGCACATTTTAGGCATTCTTTTTAGGGAATTACAATGTTGAAAAAAATGATAAGAGATTTTGGATGTTCAGAATATATATTTTACAAATATTAGATGCCAACCTCATTGTGTATGTAAGAGAAGCAAGGGCAAAAATAATTTGCTTGCAGCATGCACAGAAATGAGAAAACCTAGGGATAAGAAATTTTTATCCCTATCCTATTCAATCAGCTGAACTCCATTAATCCTACAGATTTAAATAAGTAATGAGGAATGGTCAGATTTGTAGAACTCTGGGCAACTGTTACCCTCATAGATGTAATAGACTGTTTAATTCAGCATAAAGAAAGATGCTACACAATTTAAAACTAGAATTTGTGATATATAATTTTATTTTATTGTATAATTTTATTCTGCTCTATTATTTTAGTGTAGGTATCCTGATGCATCTTAGGGTTGCAAAAATATAGATGACTATTAACCAGGAGAAAAGAGGTAGAGAAATCTGTACCTCTTTTCTGATACTTATGATAGCTAAAGGAGACGGATTAAAATTATTTTAATTAATTGACAATGAAGAGCATATTAATGTATTTGCTTAATTAATACAGTGCTTAATTAAGACTTGAAGAAAAGCTAATAGCACAGTTTATGAATTCTTCCTTTAACACTAAGAGTTTTTTAAAGTGAAACAATAGTAATAAGTGGTTATAATTGGCTATCCTGAACCATTTCCTTCCCCCATCCCATGCAGTTCAGGATTGTTCAGTCTCTAGTCTTTGCTCCCTCTCTGGAATATTCTGTCTCTTCCATGGGAATGTGCAGTACTACTGCCAATATTTCCCCTCACTCCTTCAACTACACACTCCATCCAAGTTAAGAACCAGCAGAAATGGAGGGCTGTTGGTTAGAGAAAGGATTGCAGATTGTTAGTGTGCTATAATAGTGAGTTGGAGATGGCTAGAGAGGTAAAAGAAAAGGAACAAAGAGTTAAGAAGAGAAGTCACACAGAAGTTAAGAACCTCAAGACTCAGAAGACAACTCCAGGAGAAAAAGACAAAGTGGTGAACTGGGGAAGGGAGATTACGGTTCGAAATATAGATATGTGTTGGTAACAAATATGGATAAATTGTTGATCAATTCAGCAATCCATCAGAATAAACACTTCAGAAGTTCCAGGCAAATCTGACCTGGGACAAAGAAGACTGACCATCTTGTCATTTTGCCAGCTCTTTACTATTCAGAATCCATTAAGAGTAGTGATGGTTGTTGGTGCAAAAAAGTGGTAGAAAGCAGTTGTGTGGAATCCATGAGGATTAGGATAAACAACCAGACTTAGTTGTAACCAGAGACATTTATAAACTAAGTAAGTAAAATGATAAAATCTATCTTCTAGTTTTTAGAAAATTGAGAAAGATCCTTCCTGATTGGTAAATAATAAGAAAAGACAATTGTTCTTCTTGTATAGCCAAATAAACACTGGAATAAATTCATTACTTCATTCTGCTGACTATTGTATGATACAACTGTACATGTCCTCTGTGTTCTGTGAGTTTCATTCTTCAGAATAAGTAGTACATGTTAAGATGCTTTTGTTTTTAATCCTTGGCATAATCCTTGATTAGTTTATCATGAGCTAGAGTCTGGGTGGTTATCTAACAAATCCAACAAACATTTGTTCACCCACTGTCCAGCTCTGTGGAAACCTGTGTTCACCTTGCTATCTAACAGGGAATGAAAGGAGTGCAGACTGTTAGTCCATTAATTAAGATTTGTGCTTCTAATGCTTTCTCATTTCCATGAATTTATTCATATTTATATGAATTTAAGCAACATACAGCTCTCAAGATTCTAAAAGCTTCATAATAGGATTAAAAGGAAAATATATATAAATTTGATATCCACATTAAGAAAACCCAGAAGCTCAAACACCATGTAGTCATAACAGTACTAAAAATCAATTCCCAAATGCCTGCTGGAATGAAGCTATTTTCTTTGCTCTATGGAATGCAAATAAGTTCCTAGTATATCTCTAATGTAGGCTGTTGTATAATCAGGAACCTATGATACAGAAGTAGGCTCTTTGTCCCTTTGTGTTCTTGTGTGGACAGGACCTAAACACCCCCTTCCTTCTTGTTTCCAGGCTGAGCAGACAGTCCATAAAGTATTCTTGAACTTAAATATATAAGTCTTTACAAGCCAAAAACAGCATTTTGAATTGGATTCATTCATTGGAGAATTGGCTCTCAATATTAACATTTGTGCCCACTAAAATTTCTGGGACCTTGTAAGAAGCAACAGGATGCAGAGTACATTACAAATCCTAATCATATAGTGATGAGGGCAGGATAGGGCTGCAATCAGCACAATTGGACAAATGCCTCTCTGATCATAGCTTCCATTTCCAATGGAAATCATAAGTCTAGAAAGACATCCAAAATTCAGAATTGCTCCTTCAAAGGGCAGATAACTTTCTCCAGAGCAATCATCCTGGCTATTTCAATATTGTTCAGATTCAGATTAAATTTGTTTTGGCTCATTTAGACCATACAATCTCAGGACACCAAGTCAGGATTTCCACAACATTTTTGGCATGGCTTGAGGTGGTAATGTATAATAGACAATCGTGATTATCTTTCCGGATTGAGAAACAACCTCTTCCTATTGATTAACACCTCAAAGACAGCACAAATAATCATGAACATGGATTTCACTAAACCATTTGAGATACAAAAAGGAACAAGAGAAGACTGCCCACTCTCTTCTTTTATTTACTTTAGTTCTTGAAATAATAAATAGAGATATAATACAATATGAAAAGATAACAGGTATAAAAATTAAGAAAGAATAATAAAAGTTAAGATGACTTAATTTTGATTTTGGCAGAATCTTTAGAGAAGAACCAATAATAATAGGTGCCTGGGGTGCAATCCTAAAACATATGGAGCATCATTTGAACACCATCAACATTGACAAAATCACCATCGGTCAACTCCAAATAACATCTTTACTTGGAACAGCTAACATCCTGCAATGAATTAATAACACTATCAAACTTGAACATCTGCCTATCCCAGGTCCTAAAGAACAACTTGATAGATGGATAAAAATGCGAAATCCACTTAAACATCTGGCTTGACTGTATAATCAGTTCTGATGATGATAATATAGGCAGTTATATCACAGTAAACAGCAAGATTATTGTCCTAACAACTCATCCCCAATATGAACTAAGTTACTCAAAACAAGACAGCTGTGTACCATTCTATGACACAATTAACAGCATATTACTGCATTGTCTCAAGGTAGGCCCAAACATAGGCTCCTATCATATTCGCTGTTTATTTCTCATTATTTTTATTCTACAGACCTCTTCAATTCTTTTCATTTCTCAGAGATAAATCAATGGACTTTTCATATTGGCAGCACTCTTGTCACTTCTTTATTCTATAAAGCAACTAGGATTGCCCACCAGGTTACAGGGAAATACTCAAGCATCCTCACAAAGCCTTCTAGATCCATCAGACACCAAGGGCAGACAATACAAAAGTCTACCACTTTTGCAAAGAAGGAAGGTAGTATAAATGTAAAGTTTGTACTTTAATTGCCTCACATCTCTGAGGAATCTCAGCTACTACAATAAAAAGAGAATATGTCCAACTGACCTACTTTACAAGGCAGCCAGCATATTAGAGAGATAAATTCTCTTTTCTTAATGGGGGAAAAACCTTTTGTAATTTGCATTGGGAGGAAATTTTCTGCTGATCCTCTTATGAATTTTTTTAAAAGATAATTGCAGATTGAGAGGATGGGTTTTTCTCTAAATTTTAGCATGAAAAGAAAAAGTTAAATGAAATATGTTATGTTGATGTGACATGTTGATAATGGAAATTATTTTACCTTACCTGGCAAGGCCTTTTCATTTTAATTGCTATAACATGGTATCTGTAGCAGCAGAGTTCACAAGTCCATGATCCTCTTTCACTGATCCACTTCAGTAGGCAGAGTTGATGTGTATATCTTACAGAGCCATCACAGCGACAAGGATTTAGCAACTCACCCTATAAAAAAATTAAACATTTAAATAAATATTAGACTTTTAAAATTCTAAAATACAACACTTTTTTTTAAAGAAATGTCATTGACTAAATAAATCTAATGTTTCTTTCAATAACATCATGTTGCAGATTCATTTGCAATAATAGTTACCTTTCTTATTCTGAAATTAATCTCAACTACGGAATGAAAAATACAAACTCTTAACTAAACATTATGTTGTTTTTCTTAGAATTGAATTTGCTCCACAATTGAGGATCTATTTTTGCACTATGTTTGTTTGATTCTCACAAGAAAGTTTATCAATGTGTGAAGCAACAAGGGATTTTGTTTTTCAACCAGCCTGTGATACTCTGTTAGGGCTGAGAGGGAATGACTAGTCCAAGGTCACCAAACTGGCTGTTTCCTTAAAGAGAACTAGATCTCCCTACTCCTAATCTAGCAATCTACACCAAATTGCACTACAACACACTGGCTCTCAAAAACATTCTTATTAGTCTAAAATTGGTTTAAAGTCTATTTTTATTTCATCATTTCCAAGAAATCAAAAGTGGCTCAAATATTGGTACAATACAAAACTTTATATATTGACTCATTTATCAGATTTCAGACTTTACTTAATAATATATGCATGTAACAACTGTAAGGATATATAAAAATTCTAATACACAGAAGTAATTAAGATTGTAATCCTTAATTATTAGACTGCAGTCCTCAATTTATGACCATAAGTGAACCCAAAATTTAAGTTGCTAAGTGAGAAATTTGTTGAGTTTTGCCCCATTTTATGACTTTTCTTGCCACATTTGTTTGTTATACCAATTTTTTTTATTTATACATTTTTCCTTGGCATATGTAAAATTCAGTATTCATATTAACACTACATTGTCCATATACAATCAATTTTAATTAATAATAACAAAAATTTTCCATGGTTACATTTTAGTTAAATGATTCCCTCTTTCCTTCTCATTTCAATTATCTAGCTATTAATTTTTAATATCCAAATTCTTACGTGAACAGCATGTTGCTGGGTGTCGTTTATTTTTATACAAATGAAATCATGTTAATTGCCTTTAATATCATTGCCGACCTAATCATATTTCCATTACTTATGTAATATTATTACCCTTCATATTATAAAAATCTAATAAGTTCATATTCATATTATAGTTTTATTTAATTTCCAATATTACCAAATAACATTTTTGTATCAATACCAATTTCTAATATCATTAATCACACACATTACCTTTACTAATAAGATCTTGATCATCTCTATTGGTTTTAACTATTTATAGGATTCTAATAATGATAATTCATATTCATATTACAATCTTATTTAATCTCCAACATTGCCAAATATCATTTTTATATCAATCGCCAATTTCTAATATCATTTATCACAGGCTCTATGATTCAAACAATTTCTAATATCATTTAATTTCTAATATCATTTAATTCAATTTCTAATATTTATCACAGGCTCTATGATTCAAACAATAGTATGCATATCATTATTAATTTACAGATTCTAATAACTCAATTTTTAACTATATCTTCCTACTTTAATAAAATCATGCATTTATTTCACCCCTTCTATCTAATCTCTCTTCTTTTTAAACTTCTAGTTACACTTCTGCTGCCTTTTTAACCATTGTCTCTCATCCTCCTTAATGTTTCAATTATATTTTCTTTGGCTTGACTTTTACTTTCCTGTCTTTGATCTGTGTTTCTATCTCCACCCCTTTCTTGGTTATCTTTTTCAAATTTGTCTCTCTTCTCTACTCTGTTCCATTGTTTATTTTCCTTAATATCTATTACTTTCGCTATCTTCTTTCCAGACACCATTGCCTGATTTTTCAGCTTTAATTTCTTTTTTAATTCTCCAGTTGTTCTCATTCCTTGTCCTCTTTCATCAATCATTACTTTTAATCTTCTTCCTGGTAAGTCCTTTTGTGCTCCTGGTTGGATCACTGCTTTTATTTCTGTATCTGCTTTTTTATTTGTCTTTTCCTCTTCCTGTGCGTCTTGTCTGATTGTCTCTTTACATGATGCAGTTTGTTTTTTTCCTTTGTAGCCTCCAATCTGTTCTCTTCTTTACCTCCTGTTTTCCACTATTCTCTTATCTCTCAAATTAATGATGCCATCTCCTCCCAATTCTTTTTTTCCTTCTTGAAACATCTCATTGTAATTTATCATATCCATCTTTTACCCAGTGGTCCTACAACTATATATTCTATTGTTATATCAGGTCTCAAAAGGCTCAAAAATCTATTTAGTCCATTTTAAGTAGCTCAGTCTTTGTGACAACTTCCTCAAGTGTGATTTCTCTTTCTTTTTAAGTTTTTAAGTTTCTTCTTAAGTTTCAGATATAATGTGTTTCTTTACAACAGCAGGTGGCACTGTTAAATCCAGTTTCCAATATTTAAAAGTTCTTTTTAATTTTAAAAAATATGTTTCCAGTGCTTCCAAGATATGAATTTTAAAATCCATGATTCTGGCACCAAATGCCTGTCCAAAACAATGCTTTTTCAATTTGTAAATCCAGATTTCAATATGTTTGATAAATTGGTGCCTTCCCCTTTAAATCTCTCCATTCTGCTTGAACTCTTTTTTCCCTTCTTCTTCCCACCCCCACCATTAGTTCACAGCCTCTTCCAAACTAAGTGGAGACATTTTCTTTTAAATAGTCTTTTGGGGAAAATTTAACGTAAATATTCTTCTCACCCATCTCCAAACATTGCTCACACACTCCTCTCGTGCTCTGTGTTTTGATGGTCTCATCGGTTGTCACAGTTTCGGGCAGACATTTTGGCTACCTCTTCATCCTGTTGTGGCATAGAGGGAATTATGCCCTGGGGGTCACCAGGAAAGTCGCATACTCTCCCTGACCTCACCAGGCTCCCCTCCTTAGCTTCGCTGCGCATCCAAGGTGGCTTTGGCTCTCTAGAGAGCCCACGAGTAGGGGAAGCTTAGGGCAGAAGTGGAGTGCTCCAACACCATGACATCAACTGGAACCCTTGCCACTTTTGTTAAGTGAATCACTGTAGTTGTTAAATTAGTAATACAGTTGTCAAATGAATCTGGTTTCCCCTTTGTCTTTACTCATCAGAAGATCACAAAAGGGGATACATGACTCTGAGACACTGCAATTGTCATAAATGTGAGTCAGTTGTCAAGCATCTGAATGTAAAGCATGTGACTATGGGGGTGCTGCAATCATAAATGTGAAAAATGGTCATAAATGTGAAAAATGGTCATGTCACTTTCTTCAGTGCCATTGTAACTTTGAACAGTCACTAAATGAACTGTTGTAAGTTGAAGAGTACCTGTATGGCATCTATGAAAAGAGAAGTATTATGATTCTGAAGATATAGATTTCATTCTTTCTCATTTAAGCCTTCAATGTAGATTCTACTCTGAATGAAGATTATCATGTCAGCAGATGAAGACCTGCTCTAAAATAGAATAAGGTCTTCTCAGTCTTCTCAGGTTCTACTGAATTTGCTTCAAGATGTGAGAAAGATCAAGCTCTCACAAAAAACACTTCCCTCATACCAGGCTAAATTTAAGAGCAAAGCAGATAACAGTTTTTAATTGCGGAGATTAAAGATGGTTCTACTATTCCGCTCTTCTATAGATAATTAGATTGTCCTCATAAAAAATACCCATGATAAACCTTCCTTTTTCAGCAACATTGCTGTGACTGCCTCTGAAATTAGTGGAGGAATGAACTCAGCCCAAAAGCACTTGTTCACAGACCAAGCTGCAAAGGAAGCAGATAAGTTTGTCTAGGTCAGGAAACAATATATTTAGAACATATGTCAAATTTCAGAAAAGCCATCATTATCTAGACATGAAATTATACATTAAAAGAAAAGATGTTCAAATAGACTGTCAATTAAACATATTAAAGAGATTGGAGAAAAATACACACTGCTGTGAAAAAGAATTATGAAAACACAACCACAGCAGAATGCTTAGCAAAATGCTTGTAACTATCTGGGGAAAAAATGAATTTTAAAGGAAGTGGAAGGGCAGTTACTGTACCTAAATCTATTAATGTTTAATTAAGCTTTATGCATCTGTGAATTAAACTAAAAACAGTAACACAAAATTGCACATTTGAAGAGAAAAAAATTATTTAAAACAACAAAAATAAATGGAAAGAATATTTTTGCTAATTAAAAAAATTATATAAAAAACCTACTTGTATAAAATCTAAATGAGATCAGAAAGACAACTTTGGTAAATCCCATAAGTTTTGATCGAAGTAGCTAAATAAAGCAGCATATTTACAGATCTCACTGACTCACAGCTTCCATCGTAGAAAGGGAAGTTGTACTTCCTGTTACAAAGATTAGAATTATTGTAGGATCTATCTCTTACCTCTTATTAGAATAACTAGAAGTTGTTATGTGGAGTTGATATTCTGGCTCAACTACAAGCATGTTTTGAAATATAATGTAAAAAAGGACAGGAAATAAATACAGAATTTCAGATCTATAATTCTGATTCTTATACATGAAACAATTTAGAACACCCCAGTAATATTTGAATACTTTTAATTAAATTATTTCACTAGAGTTCCATTGCTTTAGTGGGCCTACTCACTGGCCTGATTTATGTATATTGCTAAGCTAATGTGATTTGCCTAGTTTTGGCTTAGTATGTTGCACAAACTCAGAAATTCAAGCAAACCAGGTTTTGGTATGATGCATAAACTCAATCTACTTATAGCTATAAATCTGAGATTCTTTTACTGATGGATGGATAAACCATTAGTTTTATTTAGAAAGATAATGATTAAAAGTCAGCAGTTTTTATTAAAAACTAGACAATCTGTGACCATTTCAGAGATTTCCTTTCTGGATTCCTCAATGCTTTCAATAATGGTGGAGCTAATGTACTTGAAAAGTTTTAGAAATTCAGGAAGATATTCAGAGATGTATCTGCTCTGAAAGTAGCCTATGTTGAACTGTATAGTACAGTCAAACATCAGGAGTTGAGCACAGAAAAGGGACATTTGTCTCACCTGATACACTCCTTCTCATTGTGCTGAGAATAGAATCCAAGAATGGGCATGTCTTCATCAGTAGATCTAAGACTGAGCCAATCAAATGAGTTCTGCTTGTGCTGAGAGCCCCAGGTATTCAGCGAAAGAAGGTTGATTGGCTGTGTGAGCTCCTGTAAGAAAGAACTTCCACCTCCAATGATTATTAGTGAGAGAAAAAGCACAGTGGGGTGGGTTTGGATATTATTCTCAGCACAATGAGAAGGAGTGTATCAGGTAATACCAACGCCCCTTCTCATAGTGCTGAGGAATAGAATCCAAGAACAGGACATACCAAATCTGGCTGTCCTATGGGCGGGGCCTTATTGAGGTCTACTGTGGCTCCTTAGCATGAACCTGCTGTAACACACATCAGCCGAATGCCACATCCGCTGAGGCAAAGGAATCTAGCTAATAGTGTCTAATAAATGGATAGGGTGTAGACCATGTAGCCACCCTACAAATTTCCTCCATGGTCACCTGTGTGGCCACACTCCTAGTCAAGTGCGCAGTTAGGCATGATGGCACTTGCAACTGTTGGGCCTGATAGACACTAGATATACAGGCCCTGATCCAACGGCCAATTGTGGTTGATATGACCTTGTTGCCTAAAGTCCCTGGAAGGAAGGCTACAAAAAGGGATTCAGACTTTCTGAATGGAGCTGTTTGTTGTATATGTATTGTAAGGGCTCTGTACATGTCTAGCGTTTGCTATAACTTCTCTTTGTTGTGTGTTGGCTGTGGACAAAAATCTGGTGGGACCAGTTCCTGGGCCCTATGAAATGATGTGTTTACCTTCGGGAGAAAGGAAGGGTCTAATCGCAACATGACCCTGTTGGAATGAAACACGCATAGGTCTTTCCTGACCAACAAGGTGGCCAGTTCTGAGATGCATCTGGCAGACATGATTGTCACTAAAAAGGCTACTTTCAGTGACAGAAGGCATAAGCTAGTTTCTCAGAGTGGTTCAAACAGAGCCACCATAAGGGCCTTTAATACCCTAGGCAAGTCCCATGTGGGAAATCTGTGAATTGTCTGAGGTTAGAAACCCCTCGAAAAAAGGGGCGGACATTGGGATGCTGGGTCAATGACTGCAGGGTTCTGCATTTTAAAACTGTTGACACAGTTGCCACTTGTCTGCATAGAGTATTTGGGGAAAGACCTCAGCCTAGGCTGTCTTGTAGAAATTCCAGGAGCTGGGCAATGGAGACAGATAGAGGATCAGCCTGTGACTTCCTGCACCAGACACAGAAGAACTTCCATGTGGCCTCATAAATCCAGGTGGTAGATGGCCATTGTGATGCCTGAATAGTCTGGATAACCTTGTCGTAGAAGTTATTGAACATTAGATTTTGCCACTCAATCTCCAGACAGCCAGTTGTAGCCACTCTGGATCTGGATGCGACAGATTGCCCTGCTATAGTACAAGTTTGTTCTTGGGGATCTGCCAGAGCCTGGAAGCGGACAGATCTACTAGATCTGCAAACCAGGATTTCCTGGGCCAATACAGGGCCACCAGAAGGATTTCTGCTCTCTATTGTAGGGTTCATCTGACAACTCCTGAAATAAGGGGAAGAGGGGGAAAGGCATATAACAAGCCCAGAGCCCATTTACTGCATAGGGCGTCCATCCCCACTGACACATGTATGAAACCGGCTAACAAACCTTGGTAACTGGTTATTCAGGGGGGAAGCAAATAAGTCAATCACTGGGGTGCCAAATCTCATTGTAATTTCTTTGAAGAGATCTGGGTACAGCTGCCACTCCACATGATCCACCATGGTGTGACTTAACCAGTTGGCTTGAACATTCGCCGTTCCTGATATATGTTGTGCCTTGAGGGAAGATAAGTGTCTATCTGCCCAGAGGCATAGCTGTTGTGCCTCCCTCATGAGGGACCTTGAGGGTGCCCCCTTGCTGGTTAATATGAGCCTTAGTGGCTACATTGTCCATCAGAATTAAAACATGTAGACTGTGATCTGATACTTAAGGTGTCAGAGCACCAGGTGAATGGCCCAGAGCTCTAGCCAATTTATGTTGTTTTAAAGGTCCTGAGAAGACCACTAGCCCTGGGTTATGAACATGTTGAGGTGCACTCCCCACCAGAAAAGGCTAGCATCTGTTGTAATGGATATGCAGTCTGGTTCTCTAAATGGGCCACCTCTCTGAATAGCCAATGATGTCCACCAACTGAAGGAACAGAGGACTTCTGGGAAACCAAGATTTTGGTATGCGCATTGCTGCAACCAACCCATTAAAAATGGTAGCAAGAACCATTGTATGGGCCTTGCATGCAATCTTGCCCATAGGACAATGCCGATACATGAGATCATCATGCCCAGCAATTTCGAGAGTTGTGCTACAGGAGCCCTAGGAGAACCATTAACCTCTCTGATCCAGAATCTAATATTCTCTTGCCACTCCAGTGACAGAAATATCTGGCAGGAGATGGTATCGAGAACTTCCCCAAAGTGCTGTATATGGTTGCTACAGTAGGTTCAAGGTGACTCGGCCATATTGATTAGAAAGCCATGAAACCTTAGTGTATCCACTGCTACCCACATGTCGCTAATTGCGTGCTGGTATGACATAGACTGGATGAGAATATTGTCCAGGTTGCATTGGATGCACACGGGAAAGGACCTGAGGTGAGCACAAATTGGGACTAAGATTTTCGTGAAGGTTCTGGGAGCCAATGAGAGGCCAAAAGGCAGGGCTCTGTATTGAAAATGATGGCCTGCAAAGCAGAATCTAAGTATTGTCTGTGAGAATTGTGGATAAGGATGTGGAGATATGCCTTGGACAGGTCAATAGATGCTAGGAAGCCACCCTTCCTAATGGTCTTCAGAATGGAGTGGAGGGTGTGCATTTTGAAGCAGTGGTATTTAATATGCACATTTAATCTCTTGAGGTCTAGAATGGTTCACCCACACACACACACGAGGCTTTGGGAACTACAAAAAGAATGGAATAAAACCCCTTGCCTGTTTCAGTTTGAGGAACAGGCTCAATGGCCTGGGTCAGTCCTGGGGAATGTACAATGTACCTACTGGACAAAGTGACAGTCAAGTCTTCTACATTGAGGAGGAAGTATTTTTTTCTTGATCACTAAAAGTGGATCAAGTACCTCCCTAAAGGACCTGCTGCCCTGAAAGGCTCCCAAGGCAATCCTCCATTTTGCTCTCATATCGGCTTGCCAATGGCGAAGCAACAAGAGGCAGTGGGAGGTGGCCATTCATGCCATGGTCCTGGAGGTGAATCTCACAGTGTTGAGTAGCATCTGCCAAAAATTGGGTGGCAGCTAACACTTTATTGAGATGCTGCTGGAGCCTGGCATTGCCTGGTGGCAGTCTATCCTGCATCTGGCAGAACCAGAGCAGTATGGCTCTATAAAAAAAAAAAAGGTGGCAGCTGAGGCTGCCTGAACTGCCCAGGCTGCAGTCTGAAAGGCCATACAGAGAACTAGTTCTGCACACTTGTCCTCTGGTCTAAGGCTCTCTGCTGCACCCTTGGAGACTAGGGAGGAAGAGGTAAGATTCACGATTGATTCCTCAACATATGGGACTTGTAAAATCTGAGAGAGATCCTTGTCCCCCTGATAATATTTTCCATCAGAGGAACTGAGTATAGCTTGCATACCAGGGCAAAGCCACTGTTTCTTAATAATGTCCAAGACCAATTGAGGCATTGAGACCTCGTCATTCTCCATGACTGGGGAGGAGAAGAGGGTGTTGGGCCCTGTGCACATGGCAGATAATGCCAGCAGCGTTGAGCCCAACTTTGTGGTTGCCTTTGCCTTATTTAAGAGGGATTTGAACACCTCTGTGGGAAACAGCCCAAAAATGCTGGGAGTTCTGGTGTGACCACCTCGTCATCTGACAATGCAGAGTCATTGTGCTCATCACCTAGCAATGAATCCCTGCTGCAAATAGATGAGGCATATGAGTGCAAGACAAGCCTCAAAAAGGTACCCTCTGAGGGCACTATGGGAAAGCAATCTTCCAGGTTTGGGACCAGTTGTAAAGGCTGGGTCATTAATTGAAGGATGCGCTACAGGCCTACAAAACCTTGCACTAAAGCCTGGGCTATCATTACATTGAGATTTGACAATGCTCCCTGTGGCCCCTCTTCACTTCTGAGGCCATCAGATGTTGGCATAAAGGTGGCCTTAACAATTCTGTGCCTATCAAGTGTGGGAGGCTGCCTTTCTGTATCCAAAGGGAGAGCTTCCTCAGGGGAAAGAGTGAGGTGGGCTGGGTTAGGCACCAGTAGAGGGGAATCAGGTGGGACTTGGGCTCTCCCTGACTGCAAATGTTTTTCAGCTCTAGAAATTTCACGTTCCAGGGCTCTGTGCCTGCTGGAGGCAGATTCATCCTCAGACCTGGGCCTATGGAGTTTGCCTTTATGAGGCACCCTTTTGGAGGAAGATTTAGAGGAAGATTTTGGACCTCTATTACATTTCTTTTCCCCTTGAACCAAGGAAGGGGCCTCCTGCACCTGATTAGCCTCCATTGCCTCAGCCTGTAGCCTTGGTTTATGAACCATTAGGTAATTTATTTCTGACTGGTTCTTGTGGATGGGAGGAGACTAAGAACTGTTGGAATTTGAGTTAAACTTCTGCCCAGTAACAAGGCTTACAGTTGAATCTGCCCAGCAACTGCACTGAGGGAGAAGTTCTGTTCTTGCTGGGAGGGGCAGCTAATGAGTATGCACAACAATGACACACAGAGGATAGGGAGAGAATGGATTAATTCCAAAGGCCCTGGAAGGGCAAAATTAGGCAAAAGTAAGCTGTCCTGTCCTGTTAGTCCCAGGGAAAGCTCAAGGGACTTAGAAAGGGAGTTTCCCCCACACCATTAGACAGGCCATGGTTACTCACCACTCTTTGCCAGACTGGCTCTGCTGTGGTCAGTGCCTCGGTGACCCTTTTGTTGCACACCTGAAGAACTCCTGGATGAAAGCCTAAGCTAAACAATCTCCCATCCAGAAGACGCTGGGGCATGAAAGTGGTTTCTTATGGTCAAAGACCTGCTCTCTGACTGAGCCAAATATCTGGGGCTCCCAGCACAGGCAGAACTCATTTGATTGGCTCAGTCTTAGATATACTGATGGAGACATGCCCATTCAGCACTACGGAGAATGTTTCATGGCATTTTGCATTACATCATAAAATGCTTTCTGTCAATTTTTTGTAATGAAATGTTTTATAAAATTTGTAAAATTTTTATATAAAAAAATAAAAATTAATTCCATGGGAGACATAAGTCCTCAATTTTGGGTGCATTCTGTAAGTTAGCCCATTTGAGTACATTGGTTGAAAAGATTTTGCCCTGTGATGTACAATTTCACCCACTTAAAGGTTATAGACATAAGACTCTTAGTAATATACAGATAATCTAGATCAGCACTGCTTAGTTTTTGAAAAAGTTAAATGTTAATGAATCCATTATTCAATGTTTAACACTTGAATGCAACTGAAAGGAGACTGCATTTTCCTTGGGGCCTGTTTAAGATGTAATTATCTCAAATTTTGGCTAAAACAGGTCAAATGGAGATTTTCCTTCATTCATCTCACTTTATTAGACAGGTTCTATTCTATACTAAAAAGAGAAATTAATGATAATTTGGCATGTGTTGGTCTTTCCTTCTCAGCATTATCAGAGTTGAGTCAATAAAATTTTAATTTAACTGAAGCAAATGATTTAGGATTTAGATATGCAAAATAAAAGAGCCACTATTTCCCACCCCTTAGTACAATTGTTTCCCCTCCCTGGACTGTCCTTAGATATTTTTTTCAATATTATAAGTGCCCCTCAAAGGAGACAACTTGCCCTGGCATGATGAATTGAGATGTTACCTATTAGAGAAACCACTGAAATTTAAGTTTCCCTTATGAAAGCTGTATTTTTTTTTCTGTTCGGACAGGGAGAAAGAATCTGTTTTACATATGCTATTACAGTGTCTGTTTGACCCAGTGACAATTAAACTTAATATTTACAATTGTTAACAACTGTAATTCAATTGCAACAAAGAGGGCTGTCATTGTGTGGATGATGTGTATTCAAGAGTACAAGGATGACAATTGACACAGGGAAAGCAAGGCAGGAGAAGCTTTTATGCTTCTTCACTATATGCTACAAAACTATTTGCAATAGATATTTACAACAAGATCCTGCTTTTCACCTAGCTTTAGGTTTCTTCTCAACTTTTTTCTAAAGATTATTTCCTTCTAAATCTTCTCATAAATGCTTAACTTCTTTTTCCTTCAATTTGTCTTCATTACCCATTTCTGGAATCACTACAAGAGAATTAAAGAAAGGAATGTCCTGGAATGTCAGTGACCTTTATGTCACTGACATAAAGTGGGGCCCAGCTCATGGGTACATGTGAAATGAATAGATAAAATAAATTAAGTAGGGCAAAGATAGGAATGAAGAATGAAACTTTTTTGTAGTTTAAAGGTTCAAAGCTTAATTCAAGGTCATTAACTGATAAATGGGATGTTGTGAAAAAATGCTAATGTTATTGATTTTAGAAAAATGAAAAATAGTATGCAATATGCAATACATTTAAAGCATTTAAAAATAATGAATAATGGATGATTTTCCTTTAAAAAATTGGATACTGTGATTTAATATCAATTAAAATCTATACATACAATATTCATTCAGAGAAAATGTGTGAAGAGATAGGTCTTCATCAAACATCTATAAAATGCCAACAATTGGAACATCATTAATTTCAAGAAAAAGAGTAGTACAGATTGTAGAGAGAAAGCATTTCTATCCATGAGTTATTATAAAATGATACTTTGTGATTGTGGGAACTTACAATACAATATCTTCCAATTATCCTAGGGACTAAATAAGTCTGTAACATTGCAAGCATTCTATCAAGCATCCTGGTCCCAGATTTCTTAATGCTTTATATGTCATAACTAAAATTTGGCTTGATGCTAACTGGCAGCTAGTGCAATTGCTTCTACAGAAATTTAACATGCATATGAACAGGCATTCTACTCAGCAATATGGCTGCTATATTATGCCTAGCTGTTAACATCCAGATCAAGAGCAAGGGTAGTACTATGAACACTACATTACAAAAACAAAACATTAGATTGGCAATAAATGCACAACAGTAGCTTAGTTGGCTCTGTTCAGGAAAAGGCATAATTAGTTCATTTGCTACATAAGTTATTTGGACATTCAATGACAGCTCTGAGTTTATGAGTACATTCAAATGATAAACAAATTCTTGTTGAGGGATTGTAACCAATTGAGAATTTGGGGACTGCCAACATAGTCTTCCTCTTGTGAAGATTTAATACAAAATTTTTGGTGTTCATAAAAGCTGTATTTCTGAATAAATCAACCATAATTCTGAGAGAAATATCTGCTGAAGGAAAAATCAATGGCAAAAGTCAATGGGGAACATTATATATTTTATTTAAATAAACCTATTTTTAAATTTTGCAAAAACTGCTTTTATCAACACATGGGCATTGACTACACAATATTAATTTCTCAAATATATTTCCCAAAAAAGATCCTACGACAAAATTGTCTGAACATACAGATAGCCTCATCAGGAATGAACAGATCACTGACTCCTTTAGAGCTGGTGGAACTATTCCATTACATAATACATCTACAACTCTCTGTATCCATTCAGAGAATAGGCAATACATTATAAACATCTTGCCCATATCCTATGTAATCTGGAAACAATCCCACTCTTTTACCCCAGATGACACATACTAGTCGCTTCAGTACAATGCATATCAAAAACATGAAAATAAATTATTATATCCTTAAAATGTCTCACAAATCTGTTACAATGGGTGTCTGAGGACTCCGGTACTGGGCCTTGCAGAGTAAATGACAATAAGACATTTTTTTATTTATGGTCAAGAAATTGACCACTCTGAAGAATTATGCCTGGCTATCTAAGAAGGCAACGGAGGATACAAAATAAGTCTTTTTTTTGCAGTCTTTGTTGCCATTTAGCAGATGTAACTGGAAATTAATATTAATAATAATAATTAATAATAAT
>JAEANM010007441.1:0-10768 GCA_017656035.1 Myanophis thanlyinensis | reverse complement strand
CATACACACACACACACTTATATGAATGAGAGAGAGAGGGAGAGACACTGAGCATAAAAATAATGCATACAAGACAATGGATTTGTGATAGGTTCAGGCATTGTTTATTTATTTAGAAAATGTATATAGTTGCCTATTTGCTCACAGCAATTTTAGGCAGCTTACAAATAATAAAAACAATTATAGAAAAAAATAAAAGACAATAACCCCAACCAACCCCAATGACACATAGTCAAATAAGCCATTTGATGGGCTCCATCTCACTATGAGTTCCCCAGGTCCTGTGGCAAAACCAAGTCTTCAGGGCCTTATGAAAGAGTGTCAAAATGAGGGGCAGTTTAATTTCTGAAGGGATGATATTCCAGAGGGAGGGAGCCACCATGGAGAAGGCCCTTCTTCTGGGTCCCGCAGATGTACCTTCTAAAGAGACAGGACTTGCAACATTCTTTGCCTTCCTGCTCTAGTGGGTTGGGTGGATGTGACCGGCAAGAGATGGTCCCTCAGATTACCTGGTCCCAAGCCACGAAGGGCTTTAAAGGTGACAACCAACACCTTGAATTGCACCCAGAAGCAAATCAGCAACTAATGCAGCTCCCGAAGAAGAGGCAACATATATATGCACACCGAGATCTTTACAAAACCATGCAGGCTGCTGCATTTTGAACCACCTGGAGTTTCCAAATGCTTTTCAAGGGCAGTCCCATCTAGTAGAGTGTGTTGCAACAGTCAAGGCAGGAGGTGACAAGCATGAGTGACTGTAGGCATTGTTGGTCCAGAAAAGGGTGTAACATGCGCATAACCCCTCAGTTGTGCAAAGACCCTCCTGGCCACAATTGTCACCTGCTCCTTGAACAGCAGTCGGGAGACCAGGAGAACCCCCTCAATTACACACTGGATTTGTTTGGGGCAGTGTGCTACTGCTACCCTATCCAAGACCAGGTGTACTGCATATACCTATCTTTCCTATTCTTTCTTCCCCCAGTGAACTTGTGGATGGAATTTATTTTCTCCCCTTTTCCTGACCACCAGGATTTCGTTTATACAGTTTATTGAACAAATTGAAGCAAGGATTGCAACTGTTTGCACAATAGAGGCCATTCCTATTCCTTATTCCTCTGTATTTCCTACTATTCCAAGGGCCACAGAGGATGCAATATACAGGCACACTATGGCCAGAAACATATTTGTAGCTTTTGGAGGATGGTAGGATTTGAAAATTATGCACATTTAAGAACAGAGTATTTATTGTACTCAATGACAATGTAATAAAACTTGTTATAATAAACAGATTACATATGTGCAGGGAAATAGTAATCATAAAGCTAAAATATTAGTTGACTTTGCATTTTACATATAACACCACCATTAGGCTATGCCTCAAGTAACAGAATCACATGTATTGTATCTTAACATAAAAATGGTAAATATTAATGATCAGGATGCCTGGATAATTTGTTTAAGTGTAAGATGGTCGAGATTAAATGTGTATCAGGGTAAAACAGATATCTTCTTCTTTTGGCTGTTCCCGTTAGGGGTCACTACAGCAAATCATCTGTTTCCACCAAACTCTATCCTTGGAATCCTCTACTCTCTCCCCAATTAACTCCATGTCCTCTTTTAGCACATCCCTATATCTCCTCTTTGGCCTTCCTCTTGACCTCTTGCCTGGCAGCTCCATCTTCAACATCCTTCTACCAATATAACCACTCTCCCTCCTCTGCACATGTCCATACAATCTCAATCTGGCCTCTCTGGCCTTGTCCCCAAATAATAAACATAAGTGAGGGTTTCAGTAGCCCTTCCCCCACATAGATAAAGCCTTAACTCTGATGAAATGCTCTTTAATTTCCCTTCTAAAACAGCTACATGGGCATTAAATGAGGCAGGCATTAAATCATGCCATTTCCATCATTGCTTTCCTATATTTGGATATTAAAATTTGGTTTAAATATCTAGCAGGTTTGATGAGGATAAAGGAATTCACAAGGAATATAATATTGGGAAGAGATACTAGGTCCAGTTGCACAGCATATCAATATCCTTAATCCATTGCCTCCAAGCTACTATTGAACTATTCATGCCCAAGCATTAAAAAATGAGCTCAGAGAATTTCCAGTTATTTATGTATTTCTGTAAACCAAGATGAAATATAATTAACAATAATAATCAGAGGAGTCAAACTTGGTAAAGGTCTCAGAGGTATGGAAAAGTATGTGGTCAGATGCTGGTCTCATTCTTACTGATACAGGCTTGCTGTGAAGAGACACAGAAAGGAACTTGAAATAAGTCCTAAGAAATTTAGTTTTACATTGATTCCCATTTTAGCTATAGTTGCCCACAATTATTTACATAAGCAGAGGGCAGGCAGCTTCAAAGGGGTATTTAGATAAGCTTCAGATCATTGACATGTGTATGTGAGTAAACTGAGGGAATATATCTGTTATTAAAAGCAAGGAAATTGTAGTAAATTGGAGCAAGACAGGCTGAACCTAATTCTCAATGGATATAGAAGGATGTGCTGAACCGTATATACTGAACCCTCCTGGTGATCTGCCCAACTCTTCTTTATTGTGGCGAGTGACAGAGATTTATAGTATAACAATTTATGGAAGAGTCACCTCTTCCTAGATCTCCTGGAATATAATATTTTTCAAACTACATGATATAATCTATGAATCCAAGGATATTATGTGCCATCCTGTGATATTCCATGACTAAAATGTCACAGAATTCTAAGCCTAATTCTCACATAGGGTCAATTGAAAACATTTAATGGCAAATATGAGCCAAACTACTCACTTGTATGACTCTTGGAAATCAGTTGCAATCTGGGAATACTTTGAGATCACAAAATAGATGCTGGGGCAGGGGGTCAACAATAATAAAAGTGGGTGTGACCTGGTATTGAAGTTCTGCCTGTTTTATAAATGCGTAGTGGGTATATGTTTGATTCTGTGAATAAGAGGCTAGACGCGAGTAGTGAAAGTGACAATAGCTCTTTATTTACAGCACAAGCATAACAAGAACGTATTTACAAGCACTCTGACAGCTTTTATACCCTTTTGAATGGCGCGCCTTAGCCAATCAGAGAACAGGGTTTTCCCGCTCTCTGAATGCCAGCGGCCAGACTTGCTGTCTCCACTATTCCTTATATGGGTATAGAACAGTACAAAAAATATGAATAAGAATTAAGACTTTGTGCCCCCCATTTTAATGTTGTTGGCTTTTCCTATAGATCCCCCTATGCTTTTCTTTCATAGGTTTGCAAGGTAGTAAATTGTAATGCGTAGTGTAAACAAATGGCTGACTGGAACTTTTCTTTGTCTAATCCTTAATTTAAAAAAATAGAAATGCTTTTAAAATATAGAGAGTTTCAAACCTGTTACGTACTAGGTTATAAGACCAGGGATGCTTGTGGCTCTTCATAGTTTTTAAATGGAGGATTGTTATGAATTTCCTCCTTGCCTTTCAGTTGAGAATAGATTTTTTTAATTCCTCTACAATATTTTTTTAGAATATATCTTTTACTCTCAATGAGTTTTTGCGATACATTAGATGTTGACAGGAAAAGTTGGATGTAAACTGATAATTCACAACTGTTATGCACACTTACTAAAGAAGTTATAAAACAATCCAGTCAACTAGCAGTCACATCAGGTAATTGTTCTGACTACCTATCTACTTTCCCAACTGCTGTCATCCAAGTCAGTACATTCTGATAATGCCTTACATTATTTTTCCATAGCTAGGACTGCATAATCACGTTAGAATTATCTGGATATTTTCTAGTATGTTTACAAACAAACACCATCACCCCTGCCAAATCCTCTTTCTCATCTCAAAAGACAAGAAGCACTCATAACTAGTGATCATTGGAACTGTACTATTATTCTGAACCACAGAAGCCACAATGACTAAGCTAGCAGGGGGTTGGTCTTAATTTTCTTCAATATATTCAGAACTAGAGGTGCTTGCATTTTCTGTACGAGTTTTTCAGGATTTATCTAGAGTGTTCAGGAACTGCATGGAGATTTAGTTCTTCAAGTTGTGCACTCAAACTAAATTTATGCGACTAGGAAAATCATGAATACATTCTGCATGCTACTACATTGCTTCAGAAAACATAGGAACTTCTATGCCTGAACATTCCTTCTATTTTGGCATGTTAGAAGTATAAAACCTCATGGAGAACCTAAGCTACAGTTCTTCCTCTGAAACCTATCTGTATATGAACTGGGAATTTTTGACACCCAGAACTGTTTTGACTGATCCTTATATTTTCCATATAAAAGGTAAAGGTAAAGGTTCCCCTCACACATATGTCATTCCCAACTCTAGGGGACAGTGCTCATCTCTGTTTCTAAGCCAAAGAGCCAGCACGGTCTGCTGATGATTCTGTGGTCATGTGGCCGGCATGACTAAACACCAAAGGCTCATGGAGCTCTGTTATCTTCCCACTGAGGTGGTCCCTATTTTTCTACTTGCATCTTTACATGCTTTCAAACTGCAAAGTTGGCAGAAGCTGGGGCAAGTTACTATACTGGGGCAAGCTCACTATACTGTAAAACAAAAAAATGTCCTGAAACATTTTCTTCTTTCAACTGGACAACTGGAGCAAGTTCAAAGAAAAGCTACCAAGATGGCGAATGTCTGAGAATTAATCCCTATGAAGAAAGATTAAAAGCTCCAAGTATGTTTATACTATAACATTTGAAATACTTGTATTTGAACATTTGGAAATACCTGTACACAAGGCACAAGTATAGGAGAGGGCATTTTTGCTTGGCAATAGTACACATGAAAAGATCTGAGTGTCCTTGTCAACCACAAGTTAAATATGAATCAATAGTGTGATGATGATACTAAAAAGACAAAGATTATCTTAAAGTGTATCAACAAGAACAAGACTTCAGTTTACATAAAGTAACTTTCTACTGGACTCTGCTCTGGCCAGGCCCCCATTGATAAAAATGTTGGACAACACAGGGCTCAGGAAAGCATCCTGTGGGACCTGATAACCTCCTTCCAAGTTAAGCTGGAAACATTACTAAACACTTTTAGGGTGCATTAATTTAAATGTGTCTACATTTTAACAGTATAATCCAGCCCATATTTTATCATATTCTGCTGGAGACTTAGTTGAAGTTCATCTACACTATGTCCAATGCATTCTCCTGAACTACTAAGCTGTTAAGTCTGTCAAAAAAACAATGTTAGTGTAGCATGGTTTATCTCTGATTAATCCATGCTAAATCCTGTTATTTGTACAACAGTTATCCTAATTTGCCTTTTGCAGTAAAGATGTCAAGCATACAGGGCGATAATTTATTGAGACATTCTATTTTTCATTTTAAAAGATGGAGATCATATTTGTGCTCTTCCAATCTTCTGAGACTTTGCTATTCTCATGGAAGTTCTTAAAGATTATCAATAGTCCATCTGATGCTGGAGACTTAAATTCTTGACAAGTTCTCCTTTTCTTGTCTCCTTCTCCTTTTCTTGTCTTTCCAAGCTTCAGTTTCATCTTTAACTCAGTGGCATAACTATGATTAGCTAGAGCCCTATTGGAGCTCTAACAGAAGGCCAACATGAAACAAGAATTAGAAAGTTGGCCTTCTGATTATCATCCATTACCACTTCGCCATTTTCTTCTTGAAGTAAACCTAAACTCTGGCATAGTTTTGTGCTGGTTAATAGACAAGAGGAAAACATGGTAAACTGGTTGTTTATGCGCACTATAGTTTAATGACTCATCCTTGTGCTGCTCTAACATTGGTTTATGAAGCCACTTGGGGGCAGCAGAGGAACATGCTTCTCACAGGAGAAAACAAATGTAATAAGTATCTGCATTTGAAGCCTACATTTTATCCATTCTATGATTTGATATGATATTTCAATTTCTCAGTCATCAGCTTTGGTCCACTGGGGAAGGACATTGAAGATTTTTCTTTTTCTGCTGTTTTTAGAGGTAGAAAATATGCAAACCAGTCTTCCTTTTTTCAGGTCATGCAGGTAGTATTGCTGATTTGCATTTCAACTGGTAATTCCAGAGCAAGGCAGTTAATGTACACCATTTCATGCATGGCCAGTTTTGTGTGTTATGAAAGTACTTGTTAATAGTGTACTGGCAGATGCTATGAGAACAATTCTATTATAAATATTTTGATCAGAGGACACTAGACAAAATGGTTCAGAAAAGAAATGGACATTAATAAGTATTTAAACTTATTAATAAATTAAGTGTTTAAGGTTGCTCTTTAAAAATGCATGAAAAGATGTCCTGGTCCTATGTTAAAATATAATAGAAAAGGACACTTTTTTATTCTAAATATAATTGTGCATTTTATTTCCCTCAAATTAAAATGTTCATCAGTATAGTAAATTTGCATTTTAATTTTACTAAATTTATTAGAAGTTTTAAATTATATTATATTTTATCTTAAGTTTAATTGCTATTTTATATGCTTAATATATTTGTACCTCTCCAGTCTAAAAGCTTCTAAGTCAGTTTGTAGCCATCAATTAAAATAATTTAAAATAAAAAATGAGATAGGAAATTGCATAAGACCTTTTAAAACTGATCTGATTTCATACTGTTCTGAATTATACATCAGCGTTGGCACCAAGGAAGCCATTCAGAGAGGAACAGGTTCTTCTAACTAAGCCTAATTTTAGAACATAAGAGCACCAAAATTTAGAAACAGGCTTTTTTCCCCCAGATATACAGACTGCAGCCATTAAGAGATATTGTCAAAATTAGAAATGCTTTCAGAAATGGACAGTGAACCAATGACATTATTTAAAATTTAGCAATAATTATATTTTGGCTGTTCCATTCAATAGTCAATGGCTGTATTTTAACCACCTGAGAAATCAGCTGAGATATCTCAGCATTCTTCAAGGATAATTAAAAATGGATAAGAAATGATTGCAAGTGGGCAGATCCTGATTTTGAAAGGGTATGTCTAAGAGCCAGGAGTGTTTAGGGTAGGTCAAAAAAGTCAAAATAGTGGTCACAATGTAAGGATTGAAGCTTTGCCTCTGTAATGGGATGTGAGAATGACCTTGGGAGGCAGGCGAGAGAACCATAGACTAAGCAATGGTGAGACAAGCTGAGCTTTCAGAAGGAATGGGAATATAGCAAATGTCTCAGAAGGACCCCTGCCCCTAGTTTCTTGGATTGTAAAGATGAGGTACAAGAGATGTCCTTTCACACTTGCAAGATTCTGTTAGTGTAAGCTTACAATAAAGATAGAATTCAGGGTATGCTTCTTGTCTCAACTACTTCTGCTGACATTAATCTTGCAAGTGCTGCTTTTTGGAGTTGTGTTCAAAGAGGGGTCTGCAAGTACTGTAATCAAAAAGGGATATGAGGATTTTACAGTTTTAATTCTATGAAGTATCATATGCCTAGTGGTACATAAACAAAGGGTACTATTTATGGTTGTTTGGTTAGACACTGCCTTTAAATCAGTAGCAACACAATATAATTGGTATAACTGATGGAATTGGAGAAATTTTCAGAGGGGTTAACTACAGGTATGTTGTGCCTTTAGTCTAACACTCGTGGCATATTAAATACTACCATATTTAGTATAATATTCTGTACAGCCTTTTTGGCTATGTGTGCTAGAAACCTGTCAAAAGCCTCTTCCTTCCATCCCCCCCTCTCTCTCCTTCTCAGTCTTTCTCTCTCATATACATACACATTCTGTGCATGTGCATATGTATACACATAACTCATACATGCACATACAAATACACAATGTATGCATAGAATCTTGTTTGGGGAAACACAGTTGCTCATCATATGGAAAAGTCCTAATTTTTTGCAAACAAATATTTGCAAAAATATTGCTTAATGACAAATGTTGCTGGATGACAGTATTGCAAGCCCTGTATAAAGTGCCCATATATTGATACCCATGGTCATCCAGTTCACACTAGTGACAATTTTCAGGGCTCTGTTTTTGAGGTAGGTGGGTGGGTGGGTTAATTACCTTAATTTTGAGGGGTGGCTGGGTTAATCAGGGTGTTAAGTCTCTTTGATTTCAGAACAATTTTCATTTCTCCTGCCAGAGCAGGTGGCCAACTTGATAACAGAAAAGGGGATGTTGCAGCTTGGCCCTATCCATGGAATAAGGGGCAAACATAGAATGATTTTAATATATCCGCTGGCAGAGGTCTCTTTAAATCTGGCCCAAGACAAAATGGTATCAGCGGCCGCTCCGGTTTGCCTGGTGCCGAAGAAGAACCCAAACAACTAAGGCAGCGCGGAGAAGCGCCGGGCAAAACCTGAGGGAGGGAGAGGAGGAGAAAAAGAGGCACCGTCACTGCACCCTCTGGATGGGTGCAGTTTGGGCTTTACCGCAGCATGATGCAGTTGTTGAGAATTAGGCGTTGTTGTTGTTCTGGGGAGGGAAGCAGCTGACAAGGCGGCGGTAGCAGCAGCAGCAGCAGCAGCTGGCATCAAAACAAAACAAAACCACTCCGGCTGGCTTCCCATCTTCCGTCCCGCGCGCCGGGGCTGCAAGAGAGGAGGGCCCTCGAAGCTGCTGCTCGGTGGCGAATCACCGGGCCGCCCCGGCTTGCCTGGGCTGGCTGCTGCGGGGCGTTTTGCAGGAAGAGGTGTTTTTCCTTCCGACCGCTCCTCTCTCAATACCGGGCAAGGAAGGAGAAGGAGAAGGAGACAAGCGGCGTTCATGCAGCAGTAGCCACCGCAACAGCAGCAGGCGCTTTAAGCTGGTGGATGGTGAGAAGGGGCGCTAGACTCTCCCGGCGGCTCCGTGCGATGGGGAGGCGGCATGTTCGGTGAAGGATGAGCCGAGGACAAGCATCGCCAAGGCTGCTTCGTTCATTGTCCGCGGACGAGAGAGGAGGAGCAGCAGCAGGAGCAAGTGCCGCTACTGCAGCAGCAAGCTCCCCTCAGGAGCGGAAGGAGAGGCTCTGCGGAGACTTCATTTCCTCCCCCTGACCCCTCCGTTTACATCACTAACTGGTGACAGTCCCGTCTCGCCGGGCAAAGTACCTGCCGCTCGAGGTGCTCTCCGAGAGCCTCCTTGGATGCCGCGACCATGGCCAGCCAGCAGGATTCCGGCTTCTTTGAAATCAGTATCAAATATTTACTGAAATCCTGGAGCAATAGTGAGTGAGCTTACTCCCTTTCCCCCACCTTTATTTTTATTTGCCCCCCCCCCTCCCCTTCAGAACAGAATTGCTGGTAGCATGGAGCCAGTGCATCCTTGTCTTGGGGTTGATAGCTTGGTGACCAAGTGATGGCTTTGGGGGGGGGGGAGAGGAAGGCTCCCATGATGTACTTTGCAAGCAAATCATAATTGTGGTTGTAATTAGAGCTTTGATCATAACCATCATCTCTAGGATTTCAGCTCCTACCTGGTTTTTGATGGGATTTTCAAAAGACCTCTCAAGTTCATCTTCTGAATCTGGAGCAGAGCAGGGTGGTGGGATTCTAGTTTCCCATCCTTAAAGCTTGGTTTTGTGACTTTCATTTGGGGGGGGGGGAAGGAATGGCTCTTCAACTGAATAGCAGCACTTGACATATTTTGTGCTTCTCCTTCAGGGGAAAATGACAGATCATCTTAATATTTTTATATATCCACTGGATAATAGAGTAAGGTAGAAAGGATGGACTCCTGGTATAATAAACTATTCAGTATTCACACTCTCCCCTGTTTTGTGGTTTTATTGCCTCTATTATATTTGTGGTAAAGGATTCTACCTTTTTTTCTGAACCAAATGAGAGAAATCCACAGTGTAAACAAATGGGGCTGGAGCTAATGCAATATTGCAGAAGTCACTATTACCGATGGTAATCAAATGGTGACCTTTATTTTATTTTTTTATGTAGGAAACATTCTTTATAATAAAGCTCAGTGAATGTCAAGAATGTGCACTACTAATGTGAAGTTAATTAAAGCCTCTAGTCTGTCTACTTCAATTTTTTTCATAAGTGAAATTTCATTTGAGAAATGTGTCCTGTTCATGCCTACTTTGCATCAGCATACTTGAATGGCATCAGATTCTACCCACTTCTACACAGTGTGCACAATTATTAGGCAAGTGAGTATTTTGACCATATCATCATTTTTATGCATATTTTCCATCTCCAAGCTGTATAAACTTGATTGCTTATTGGATATAAGCATATCAAGTGATGTGTATTTGTGTAATGAGGGAGGGTGTGGCTAGGGGAGATCTACACCCTATATCAAGGTGTGCATTAGGTAGTACCTTTTCCTCAGGCAAAATGGGCCAAAAAAGAGATTTAACTGACTCGGAAAAGTCAAAAATTGCAAAAAGGTCTTTCAGAGGGATGCAGCACTCTTGAAATTGCTAAGATATTGGGGCGTGATCACAACCATCAAATGTTTTGTTGCAAATAATCAACAGAATTGCAAGAAATGTGTTGAGAAAAAGAGGTGCAAATTAACTGCCAAAGATTTGCGATGAATCAAATGTGAAGTTGCCAGGAACCCATTACCTTGGAGAAGGTCGAGATATTAGTGGTTCGGGTCAAGGAAGGGGGGGAAGTTCCGGGGGGGAAGTGCATTGTATTGGCACAGTCGAAGGGAGGGGCAACCATGGCGGGTATAGGGGGCCATATCAAGCCCAGGGAGTGCGCCCCCGGTGGTTATATCCGGTGGCGCGCTCCGACCCCCTAATTACTCCCTGTTCCCTGAGTGGTCAGTGTCCTCGGTCCTTGGGTCTTCGGCTGATGTTATGCAATGCCAGGTCCATTGTGAATAAG
>JAEANM010007440.1:0-17733 GCA_017656035.1 Myanophis thanlyinensis | reverse complement strand
CTTGTTTGTTGTTGAAAACTTAATAAAATTTTTACAAAAATAAAATAAAATTTAATTTTGAATGCAGAGAGCTGTAGAGTCCCTGGCATGTTAAACTACAGATTCTACCAGGAACTCTATGTAAATGTGTATAAAAGTGTAAAAGACGTGCCTATTAATTTAAAAAATATGTAATTTTTAGTTTGTATATTTCTCCCTAATATAATCACTAATAAATATGAATGACATCTTGTGGCATTAAACTATCTTTAATGCCTTTAGAAAGCAGAATGGAGCTAGACTTTGGCTATTGTAAGTTATACAAGGATTTGAAAATACTAGAATAATTTCCTTGTTAAATATAGTTTAATAAAAACAGCTATCAGATACAGTTATATTAATATACACCACGTATACATAAATAGAAATACTAGCTATTCTTTAGTTTTTTGGGG
This sequence comes from Myanophis thanlyinensis, assembly GCA_017656035.1. Classification (NCBI taxonomy): domain Eukaryota; kingdom Metazoa; phylum Chordata; class Lepidosauria; order Squamata; family Homalopsidae; genus Myanophis; species Myanophis thanlyinensis. The sequence goes on along the minus strand of JAEANM010007440.1, from coordinate 17,299 downwards.
GAGAAATCTTTCTTTTTTCTCACATTCTGATAGGTTGAACTATGTACTTCTTGAAACTGAAGAGAAGTTTAACAATAATATTATAATGCTAGATAATGTGCCTGGAGAACTGTTAATGGAGTAGAATATTTGTATGTATGTGTAATCATCCACTCTTGTTCAAAATTAGACTTTTGTGGACCAGTGGTTATGCAATCATTTGTCAATGGAGCCTCTATAAAAGAAAAAAGTAATAGAATTAAAAAAGAGAAAGAAAAAACCAGACTCTTAAGCAAGCTCACTACCTAGCTTCTAAACATAATAGCAATGGGACAATCATCATAGTATAGAACAGGGGTGTTAAACTCATGTTGTCATGATACATAACGTATCACAACTTTTCCCCTCTTTGCTAAACCGGGTGTGGGCGTGGCCAGCATATGATTCATCTGGCCTGTTTGACATTCCTGGTGTAGAAACTTTCCAGCATAAGTTAGCTTCACCTCCCTATTTTTCCTTCTGAAAAATTTAAAGCACTTTTAAATTTAAAGGACCTTTAAATTTTGCTGCTGAAATTTTAAAGGACCTTTGAAGGGTTCCTTCAATTGAAGCTCCAACAAATAAAGAGTCCCTTTGAAGATCTGCCAAGCCCTAATACTCACACATTGGCAAAAACAAGAACAAAAGCCGAACGGTAATAATGGGAAAAGAGAGCTGAACAATTAGAAAATATTAGTATAATTTTAATAGAAATGCAATCCATTATACTGCAGAAGAAAAACCGAGAACAGAAGCTTCAAAGACTAGCATATATTATTAAATAAAATACAATCGAGCAAATATAAATAAAAGATGAAAATAAAATCTATAAAGTAACCCAAATGACTAAGCCTATAGCTCTATAAAGTCTAATAATCTATAAAAATGAACAGAACATGACATCTATTAAAACTAATAGAGACAAAAGACTGGCCAGGTAAGCTCATTGTTTGCTTAGTCTGCTGACCAGATGTTCACAATTGATTAGCAACTTCAAGGCTCTTCTTTTTAAAATGGACTTGAATTGGTCAAAAGAATCATTTAACTAAGGAACATTTTCCTCTGACAGTCTTTCAAACAAAATTGTCTTCTGCGCGGTATGATCTAAGACTATGCTATGATCCATAAAAGAGATAATTTCTTCTGCTATGTATGTTTACTTAAATTTATTAGCATCAACACACACACATCACTTTTTAGATGCTGATGCTCACAAAATGATTTAGAAACAATAAAAGCTTTTATCTTTTAAAGTTCTTATGAAAACCTTACTAAGCACAGATATCGTAAGAATTTAGAAATGCTATTCATCAAAGGGAAAACCCAGAGATGAATAATTCAGAGTGAAACTATCACAGAAGCATCTCTGAATTTCAGTTTTGTAGTAGGCACGTCTGAAGGATACTATAATAATAAACCAAACCTTTTGTTGAGGATGAGAAAGAAGAGATAAAAACACAGCAGCTATAGGAGATAGTGCGCCTACCTCTGAGAAAGCATTTGAGACAGAAGAGAGGAACACGGAGAATATGGAATCAATCAACCCCTTGCCCCCCACCCCAAAATTAGAAGCAGAACACCTCCAGCCACGAACTCCTGCAGAAACAAGTTCAGACCAGTACTCGGAAGAATGAAGGTATCGTATCGTGCTCAGTGTCAAAGGAATTAGAGTAGAAAAACAGAAAGATCTGTTTACTTGACTGCCCAGCTTGAACAATTGGGAAATAGTTATGATCATGTGACTTGGGTGGAAATTGAACTACAAGAAATATAAATATAGTAAGATCTCCTTGATGGTGTGCTGGAATCAGTGCTCAAGTTACCAGCCTGAACTTCATATCTTGATTTTGTCTCTCTTAACTAGTCTGACTCTTGTAATGTGATTCTTGCAGTCTATGTAGCATAGGAGAACTTGGCTATTAGGACTGGAAGAAATTGCTAAATTTCACTGAACTTCATTTGACTTCTGTATATTATTCACAATCAGGTAGGTAAACAGAATGAACCAAGGCTACCATAGAACAGTATCTGCGCTACTATATCAGATATACCCAAGTTAAACAGACAAGTCTGCAATCTTCCACAGAATTCACTTACAACAACATAATGCACAGTTTCTCTCACATAGCCCTTTCTCTGATTAATTATAGGTTTAATCTACATTCATTTTCCTTTGTGTGTGTTGGTGGAAGAATTATGGTCATTCCATTTCATCCAGAAGACTCAAACTGTACAAGTCTAACAAAAGCATGAAGGGCATGCAGGCATGAAGAGGAGTGGAGTGTTCACAGAAATTAGAGAAGAGGCACAAATGCATATTAAAATCTCCCACCTGTGTAACCTTTTCAGTAACGTTGTGCGTTCTTTCTTTCACTTTCGGTGCAATAATTGTTTTCTCTGATGATGGAGGTGATGATGCCTTTTTTTCATTTTTGATATCAGAAAAGTTTAGAGTGAGCTGAGGAATCTTATTGATGGTGCTGTATTTGTTGAGGTTTGAATCAGATGTAGATCCCAACAGACTTGACTTGATATGGTTAAAAGGACCTACAAGAAAAAGAAGAAGGTATCAGCTGATACAATGTCTTGAGTCACTTTCCACATAACTAAAAAACTAAATACAGTTATTGTTATTTTTGTTTTTCAACTGGACTTGTTAGACTCTCTACTTTAGAATCTGCCAACACTTCAATTGTGGAAAGAGGGCAGAATATAGTGCCTAGAAGCAGTAAATATTTAACTGGTGTGTGTGTATTTATGTGTCTATTGCACAGCCACTCTTGAATCAGGGCTTTTTATTCTTTCTACTGCTGTAAATTATTCTGTAATCCAGTCTTTGTAGGCTCCTTAAACTAAAGGAAATTTTAAAAAGAGAAAAATTATAGAGAAAGCGGGAATCTATTTCTTCAGTGTTTACAGATTTCTGAGCTAGTTGAGTGAACACAAGTGGAAGCAGAAATCCATTAGTGGAGTAATGTCTTGAATTTAATCTAGATACACTTCGCCTTGAAAGCTTTATTTCATGCTAGATTGAGAACTAAGGGCTTTTAAAGTCTGGAACATACGAACTTTTTAAATTATGAATTTAGAAGAAATCTATAGTTATTATGGCTGTACGAGAATTCCAGATTCAAAGGCTTGATTCATACTTGAAAATACCATATGTTGAAGGAGTGACAAGAAAAAAAGTTCTGGTTTGTTGGATTCCCGAAGACCTCTGGATGTTATATGTGTATACTAAAAAAGATCCAAAAATTTTAGGGCCACCTTCTTGATGTCACATTGCCAGCCTTGTCTCCTGGTGCCTTCAGGCAGGCAGAAGGGCCGCTCTAAGACTGAAAAAGGATCTTTGAGGATATTACCTTTTGCCAGCTTCCGAGAGTTGTGACAATAGAAGAAAGATGGACCACAAATGTATCCCATAAATAAATAGTTCCTGAATAGGTAAATGTCCAAATTAGGGCAAAAAGAAGACTGTTTAATTTCATTGGCACATGGGCCCCTGAATACAAGGCAGACTCCAAAACCTGGATATCTTTTGTGCCGTGGTTGCTTGTTTTCCACCTGTGATTTCAATCACAGAAGAGCAGCACAAGTTAGTGCTCTGCTCTACCTGCCTTTCTTATGTTCATTATTCATGCAGATTTAAGTCCTATGTTGCTGAAGCAAGCAAGTAACAATTACTCAGCTTCTAAGATCAGTTCTGGTGGCCCTTTTCAAGAGTTTATTCATAAGAACTGCTAGGCTGGCACAAGAAACAGAATGCTTCTTTGTGGCAGGCTTGTTCTTATGGAATAGGCTTCTACCAGAAATATGTCCATTTCTCTCTGAGAATCTTAAATTGGTTTTAAAAATTATGGAACACTGGTATAGATCTATAGTGATAATAAATACAGAAATAGGCAGAGTCTTGAGTACTTCAAGCCAGCAGCAAGTTCATTTACAGACCGTTGTTCACTTACAACATGGCGCCACACAATATCAAAACCACCACTGATGGAGACAAGAAGCAAATGGGAAGACTTCCCAGGAATGGGTCACTTGTGGGCATTAGCACATGCACACCATGCAGGTTTGATGGAGACATTTCATCAAGTATATTGATGTTTCCACAAATTTAAATGACATGTTGAAGAGGAGCAAAGGAAAAAAATTCCTCCTTCACCCTGCCTCTTCTACTAAATTTAGGCTATAACACAAATTGTAAGTTTGTTATGGGGGGGGGGGAAATATATGCAAAAAGGATTCTAGTTAGCTAGAGAAAGGAATGTCTCCATTTGGCTAAGTTTGCTTGCACTGTTGTCCCGGGGAAAAGGACCAATACTAGCATGTAATAAATATGAATAAGCATGTTTATTGCAAATGGAATTCATGCAGCCACACTGAAATCTACAGTAAGCTTAAACCATACCCCCTGCCATCCAGGAGCGTGAAACTAATTTTAAGGAGACAAAAGAGGAATATGTGAAGGCTCCAGATAATTCACTGATTGCCTTGGAGTCAGAACAATAAAACTGATTTGGATTTAAAATGAATCAATGGTGGCTACTTTCAATCATGCAAAGCTCAATTTGGAATACTTTTTACAAGATCGCATCCTGAAAACTTCACGTTATGTTATCTGCGTAGGCTTGGCAGCATCCACATTCTACCTCCTTCAACAAGTTTACATAAGTACAATCCAGCTAAAGTTTTACTTTTAAGCCCTCCTGGGGTTTTGACCAGTGGATGGGGGTGGGTGGGGAGGATTAAGCACATGCTTAACTCTCCCACTCAAATCAAAGGTGCTTAGCAGGATGTGCTGCTCGAATCAGTGATCAAGGAAAAAACCACAGCGAAAGAATGGGAACTTTTTTTCTGGATAGACAAGATAGAGGATTGCATTATAATTAAGCGAGGCCAATGGCTTTGAAAGAACGTACTGTGCATCCCTTCACAGCTTCCTCTGAATGGCCATCTATCATCACTCTGAATTGAGAGCAAAGAGAATTGTGATGCATCCATCAAGCAAAAAGAACAGTAATTCCTGTAATGTGCCCAGCTTTATAAAGGTTAGCATGAGTACGATGCATTTGTACAGTTTTATACAGCATGCCAAATAATGTGTCTCTCAAAAGCACTGGACAATAGAGGTGATAAATTTACATTACCTTTGACATTACGACCATTGTCTGTTATTCAGCAGAATAAAGAAAAGCAAAAGGGGGAAATAAACTGTGTATCCAAAGACTCCAAACTGATGATTTTCCCCCTTTGATGGTTCCCCAATACATTTTGAGGGAGCCAACATTAATTTGGGTGAATCAGCTAATGTAATGAATGGGAGACTAATTTTCTCTTTTTAGAATTAGGAACCAAAAGTTATTCTCGTTCAACCACTCTTCAACATTTCCCAGAATCCTGAAGTGTTGTCAAATTAGCTGGATCGGCCATTTAAATCGATGTGATATATCTCGGGAGGGACTGTTCTTTAAATTTGGAGGGTAATTTGACTAAGAAATTGTAAACGATTAAGCAATTTTCCTGGATTAATCAATAATAGAATATAGTCAATCAACTGCTCAATTAGTCATTCAATTAGTCAGATATGCATTCTAATCAATCAGTTGCATGAAGATGAACAAAGGTTTTATTTGTGAAGCAAGGAATATCTTTCTTTTGAAACAATATGCAGGCACATTGCTGATTTGGACTGCCAGGTTGGGTAGGTCCCTTCAGTTAAAACAGTGTCATCTTTCGGATCTAGGAATCACATCTTCTCTATCATGGCACCTGCTCTCTGGGATGTACTTCCCTATGCTATCTGGGTGGCTTCCACCCTATAATGGAATGTATGAGTGATTTCGATGGATGAAAGGGTGAAACAATCAGAAAAGGGAGGGGGGATCCTCCAAACAGCTGATGGTCAAAGGAAGAAACTTAGGAAGGATCTAACTCATTCATCAGGCAGCTTAAAACGGTGGTGGAAAGTTTGTTAAGGTAGCCTTACAATAAGGTAGAATTAGCTCATCTGGTCATTAGGTCATGTTTCCTATTTGGTACCCTGATGGCTTTGTGGAAGACCTTAAAGACCCGGCCACAACTCAGGCTCTAGGCCAGTGTTTCTCAACCATGGCGACTTTAAGATGTTTGGACTTTAACTTCCAGAATTCCCCAGCCAGCAAAGCAAATTCTGAGAATTGAAGTCCAAACATCTTAAAGTCGCCATGGTTGAGAAACACTGTTCTAAATTGAATGGATGAATGAATGAATGAATGAATGAATGAAGTATTTGCTGGAGGAGAGATTCCTCCTTGGTGCATGTTCTGGATGAAGACTTTCTGAATATGAAAGTGGCCATTGCATTCTTGTATTGGTATCCCTTTACAATAAACTGCCATCCAAATAATGAGGGAATCCTTATTAGGATTTATTCTCAAATTAGTGTGCCTAGATTTATAACAATATGAAGCATATTGATTGGAAATAAGTTTTTCTTTGCATAGGATCACAAAGGATGAACCACAGAGTGCTTAATATCATCCCTACTACAAGACGAATAGACTTCAAAGGCCTTGTCCTAATTGGTTAAAAATGGAATCCATCTGTCCCATTTTATTCCCAGCCATTCAGCTGCCATAATTTGTGAATATTGATTACCCTCCCCTTGCCTAATACTATACCTTCACTAGCATGCCGATCCCTAAACATGTTCTTGGGATGGATGGTAAATCCTTCTATGTTGTGCACTGAAGATGCTCTCCTTATACTACTAATGCTTTCTTTCGACTGAGCAAGAGTCAACGCTGCGCTGGAATGCAGCATATCCGGGTACAGCCGATCCCACTGCTGTTTTGGTGATGAATGATCTAGAGGCCCAGATATATTCACTGGAGGTGAACACGTCCTTGGTTGAATGAGCGCCTTGGTGTCATCTCCTTCAGAGGGGCTGCAGCTTTCTTTTGTAGGAGATTTAAAATGCTTCATGGCCATGGAGTTGTCGCTGTGTTTTGATGAATCAACAATCACTGCATCAGGATCTTCTTGTGGCAAAGATTGCTTTCTGTAGGATAAAAGACTCAATCCAGGTAGCTTGAATCCAAAAAGTTTGCCTAAGTAGGAAAGATCAGATTTGAAAAAAAGAAACCAATCAGTTAACTACGACATCATGAGCTGTTGGCAAATATTTGTTTTCTCATTTAATGGCCTTTGTTTATTAGTAAGGAACCCATATTATTCTGTTGACAGTGGCCAGGAATTAATGAATTCAATACGTTTTTTATCAGGGCAACCTGATCTATCCAATTGTGGGACAGAGCTTCCTTAATGATTCAATACATGATTCTAAGGCTGCTTCAGGTTTGAAAGTAAAATGCTACTTTAGATGTTCAAATAGCAATGCTTGAAAATTGCCTTTTGTTAATTCAAGTCCAGATTGGCTTCCAACATAAACTTACTGCATGCCTTGTAACAACATATCAAACTTAGTTACATATTTAATTTCACACACAACTATAACTCTGTTAATAATTCTAAACTCAAATTCTCTCTCTCTCTCTCTCTCTCTCTAATTTATATAGCCACCTATCTCACCCAAAGTGACCATGAGCGGCATACAACAAAGATAAGAACAATGCATAAATATATAAAATCACTTATCACTATTAATTATAATAAAAACATTGAACATTTAAAAAGGATAAACAAGAAAATAAGAGACACACAAGATGTCAATAACAATACAATAATAACAATAACAATAATGGAGGACATCACAAATTCATCCATTTTCTGGCACAACCAGATCTTAATAATATATTTAAAAATATGTGTTTGAGAGGAAATAAATATACATTTTGGAAGGGAGAAATCTACAGTTGCACCAACTTATGAAATGGTCTGCATCTGGCAGCTTGGCTGGAACTTACATGGGTTTTAAGCCTTTAGTCAAGGGTTTAATTGATTGCAGCTTAATGAAGTTTTATCTGTTGGTTTAATAGTACAGCTCTGCATTAATGATAGTTTGATGGATTGCCACAGTTTGTTGTTTTATGATTTATGGTAGTTTGTTATATTAACTGTAGCTTGCCTTGAGATCTGTTAATCCATTGATATCACGGGCTTCTTAAACCTGGCATCTTCCAGATAGTTTGGATCCATAACTCCTAGAAGTTGCTGATAATGAATTCTGTTAAATTGTAATCCCAAATTCCAGGCTTGAATCCAAATAAATGTTTTATGACTAGTATGGGAACAATTATGTTCTCTTTTCCTCTGGTCCTCTTATTGTTCAAATTGTAGAAGGGCGGCTAATGCCTACATCGGGGTGTTAAACTCGATTTCATTGACGGCTGCATCAGGGTTGTGTTTGACCTCGGGGGGAGGCATGGAAGTGGCCAGCTTGAAGTCACTCATGTCGAGAGTGCCTATGGGGTGGCCCAAGTGCTCTGCGAGCAAAAATGAGCTCCCAAACTCTGTTTCCAGCTGCAATGGCCTCCTGCAATCCCCTGCCAGCAAAAACGGAGCTCGGTAGGGCCGTATGCAGTCCTTCCAAACTCCATTTTCACTGGCAGAGGCACCACAGACCGGTCCTTCGCTGTTTTCAGGGTGGTCAGGTGGGCCAGAGCTAAGCACCCGACAGCCTGGATCCAGCCCCCAGGCCTTGAGTTTGACACTCCTGGTCTATATGGTTCTCTCTCTCTCTCTGACATTAAACTGAATATTCTGTAATTAACTGTTTTTAACAATTGTTGAGGGCAACAATTGATGTTTACTAAAACTAGCTGTAGGCAAAAATGAGTCAAATATATTAAAATATTCTATAGCTTTTATAATGCCTTTGAAACATAGTTAAAAAGTACTCTACTACTAGCTAATGACACTGAAGTTTGAACTATCGCTCATCAGAACCTCTTTCCCACAAAACAGGATCTTTTCTGGCTTTCCTCACATTCCTGCAAGGAAAAAGTAGACATCTCCACACGCTCTTGTTCTATTTTAGAAATATTCATGGTAGAACAGATGGTATTTTCTGCTTCACTGGTTTAAAACAGTCATGTTAGAGTCTGTTGCTGATCAAGTTGTCTCTTAATTCAGCTGGAAAGGATATGCTTGGAGAGCATCCCTCATTGCTAATATTTTCAGGCACGAAATAAAATAGCAGCAGCAAAGTATGACTATCGTCGCCAGTTTTTTTTAAACAAGACATAAATTGTTCCAAATTTTTGGTTGCCTGTTTTATTTTAAAGGAGTTATTTTTTTGAAAATGTTATTCACATGTGATGTATTGACAATTAGCAACTGGATTGGTTTCCTGGCTTTTCATACAATATGAATGCTATTTCATATTGCTGGAAATGAAATAGACAGAACACAGATTGCAAAGACAGTCTTACATGTTACTGGATTCTCTAAAAGAGATAGTGAGAAACCTTTTGCTTGGAATAATTCCCTTGGATTGCTCAAGGAACAGCAAAAACAGTCCTATCCAAAGCACCATTTAGTTAGCCTGTTAATTTCCTGCTTTTTTCACATATTTACTCCAGAGGGTTTTAATTTCTTATTTTTCTGCCTGCAGTTATCTAATGATGCTGGATTTGATAAACCAATTGAAAAAAATGGATAGTAACTAGGGCTAAATGGCATTTTCATATTCACAAGAACGTGACTCTTAATACCATTTTCTGGAATGTAAAAGAATAGACAACACCTTCCATGGAACAGGAAACATAGCAAATGGTGAAGGGTGCTGGGAAATGTAGTTCAGGAGCAGCTAGAAGGGCACAAAGAAGCATTTGGGTGGCCACAGTGGAAATACAGATGTGGTTGTATTTTCATCCACTGTTGATTTTTCACAAGTTTTTTTATAATACCTAGTATTTTTCATTACCAGAGTATCTATCTTAATAGCAGGCTTTTCTTTGATAACTTAATGTAACATTTACCATCTTGCAATCCTGCATAAAAAATGTTACTTCTGAATCTGGTAAAATCTACTTGGAAGAGCAGGTATCTACATAAATCAGAAGAAGCAAAGTGTCACAAACAAATGTAGAATATTTTTTAATACGTTCATTTAGAACAAAGTTCAGGGAATCAAGGGAATAATTCTCTCCTCTTTGCTTCTTCTGTTATTCCCTCCAGTGCCATCCCTACACAGTAAAGGAGATGAATATCTCTCCAATTCTTCAAATGATAAAATATGGAATATGTCTAAAAAGAATACTGTTTCTCAGTTGTTCAACACTTCAAAAGCGATAAACCTGTAGTAAACTATTCTTGATGTTTTGCAAGATGGGAAATAAATAGGAACAACTTTTCACCCCATTTGCTGCATTTGTTTTGCAAAGGATTGCAGCTATTTTGCAACTATTCTATTTTGCAAGAGACTGCCCTGTATTAGGACAGTTGTCTGCTGCTTGAAATAAAATGGAGCTACTTCAGAACTTGTCTATGGAGATTCTCAGTCTTCTAGGTCATGGTTGTCCCAAAGGTGTTTTTTTTTCAAACAGCAACTGGGCTTTCTTGATTTTTCTTGCAGACATTTTGCTTCTCCTCTAGGAAGCTTTTTTAGTTCTGACTAACTGGTGAGGAAGGAAAGATTTATATTCTTTTCAGTCAGCCAGGCCATGACTCTCAAAGTGTTAATGACTAGCTGGCTGACTGCAAAGAATATAAATCCTTCCTTCCCCTTCCTTCTTAGAACTGAAGAAGCTTCTCGGAGGAGAAGCAAAATGTCTTCAAGAAAAATCAAGAAAGTCCAGTTGCTATTTTTAAAAAAAGCACCTTTGGGACAACTTCTATACTTGGATATGGTATAAAAAAGAAAGTGATCCACTGAAAAATAGCTGGGACTCATTTTATACAATCAATGCATAATTATCAACTGAAAAAGCTATTTGATTTTTTTATTCTGCCTTCATTATCTTATAAATAACTGAGGTGAATATATCTAACACTCCTGCCTTCTGCTCTTCACCCCACAATAACAACCCTGTGAAAATCACCCAGCTGGATTTTATGCCTAAAACTGGATTAGAATTCACAGCCTCCTGGTTTCTAGGCCAGCACCTCTGGTTAAGAAAACATTGGCCACAGTGTTTTTTTCAGGAAACACTGGAGAATTCTGCATAGTTTTATTTCAAACCTTACCAATCTGCCTTTCTGGAGGCAATAAATCTGCAACAGGAGATTAGTGTCAGGCTACATTGGATGTGATCTGGCCTTTTTTTCTGGGAAAAGTGCTGAAACATCTATCAGCATGGACCTGACTGAAACAGAATACTCTAGTGTTTTCCAGAACATTCCATCTCATAATGATACACTGAGCACATCCTTACTTCTTTCATGTATGTTATTTTTAATTGGAGTTGCTAAGGTCTGATCATGCAATGTTGTACATTGAAAAGTAAGGATTGATACTGGTCCAATCCACTAATTTGAAAAAAAAAGATGTATTTTTAAAATAGACATTGTCATTGTACACAATTCTAGTTAAAAATTATTTACAGATATCTTAAAATATGGTTTTACCTGCAATTATCAACAATGAAAATACAGTATGAGTAAATACTACATAGAAAATGCCATTAATATACTATCAGCGATTAGCATCGTGTATAGAAATATTATGTTATAATCTTGCCTCAACTGGGACTGAGTGTGTAAAACACTCTTCCACATGCAGCATATGTGCATTTCAATCAGCCCCACAATGCTTGTGTGTTCTGTTTCTACAACAGCACCAGCTTTTTACAGCTCTTCTGCAACTGTGTTGATTACCTTTTGACTCAGCTTCAGTGCAGAAGAAAATGCTAAGATAACACTCTGATGACGGCATTTTGCTGGAGCTGCAAAACAGGCAGCTTCCTACTGATAAGAACTTTCATTTCATCCTATTTCACTAGCCTGTCACTTTCCTCTTGCCTTCCTGAATTAAGAGCCTATGGCACCTCGGACTTTTACCACGCATTTTATACTGAAAAAATAGATTTTTTTCCCCTGCTGCAAAAAATAGTGCTAACATAGGTAACATAGGAATGGGTGGGGCACTGGCTAGAAACCTGGTTTTTAATGCTAAGAATATTGCAGGCCTTGGTTGACCTGTAGGGAAGATGGACCATTGTAAGAATGCTATGATGATAATTGAAGGATACGTGTGAGGTGGCCCAGAGACATTTCTAAGGACTCCTGGGGAGAAGCTGATGGTCATGAACACATTTCCACTACTACACAATCTATTCTGCTTGCAAGCCTTGAAACTGAACCTGCTGAAGTATTTAGTTTATCACTGCACATGTCTAGTGACAAATCAAATCTAAATCTTCTGCTAGATTTTCATAGAATTATACTTGCTATTTCTGATTACCATAACTGACAACGTTTTTGGTGATAAAATGTAATATGTGAACTTTTACTGTGAAGTTTAATTGGACTGATATCTTGTAAGTGCTCATATTATGAATCAATAAGGGTGCAAGAAAGTGCAAAATCTTGTTAATGTAATTTATTCAGTAACAATAGATATGCTTGTGAATTTGGAACACATCAATTGTGTCCATCCAATTTGATCAGTCTCTTGTTGGGAAAGTGGAAAGCAGATGGAGAAAGTGATTCTGCCTGTGTCACTTTGCCTGTTCCGTAGAAAAATATTTCAGGAAAGAATCCCTCACACATGCACAAAAGGGGAGCACATATATGGTTTAATGAAAATGTGCAGAGACAGTTAAATAAAAGAAGGTTAGGAAGCTATTTCTAGCATAAGTGAACCATCCAACAGCAACTCTAGTGGGTGGGTATTTAATTCATCATTGTAATTCTAACTGATGGTGTGATGAGATACAAGGATAGGGTACCAACAATTGTTGCCTGTGAAGAAATAGCTTTTTACTAAGCCATGTCAAATAGCTTCTGATGACACTCTTGAGGGATCACATGAATACAGTTGCATCAAGGATATCTAATCTTAATATGCAAATCTGAGTCAGGCATAGGAGAAATTGAAGGCAGAAGGATTGTGACTGGAAAAATTGAGCCATGTAGCAGTTCCTTACAGCTTTAAAGCACTAGAAAGAAATGGAGAAATGATTCAGAACAAAGAGTGTAGGCAGATGACCCAACCACTTTAGATTTTACTTAATTCACATAAAAAGAGCTTGCAGTATTTATGGTCTTGGAATCACTGCATCTTTGTGATAAAGACTACATACTACTATAAAGTGAGGATTTTATTATGGTTTGGTAATTTGTTTATCAGATAATTGTTTTCTCCCTTTCTTCTACCAGGACCCAGATACCGGACAGCCTGACAATCAAATAAAGAGAGAACTAGAATTAAGATTCAACAATAAATTCTGTTGACACCATATCATATCATAGTAAGCCAGAAAGCCATGGTTCAAAATGGCAGGAAAATTAACTGGAACTCTGAGCCCAAAAATACAATATAATTTGAGTTATGAGCAAACCAGATTCAAAATATATCTCAGGCTAAGCTCCATGTATCCTCTTGTGCTAGATAGTAGTTAAACATTCAAGGAATAATTTGCAGTGATTCAGATGCACAGATCAATTGAATGAAGTTATATTGAGACTGATAGTTCAGATTAGTGTATGGATGATATTTTTATTAGTTCAGCAAGCAAGCAAGGCTTTTTGGGATTTATGACCCACAACACTGAAGGAAGCTCTGCCTAAGACAGTGTTTCTCAACCTTGGCAGATTTAAAATGCGTGGACTCAAATTTCCTGAATTCCTTCAGCCGGCATAGGGTAGGGAATCCCTTAATTTTGTTTCTTTGTTGCTCAATTTCAGGAATGAGGTCTATTAAATATCAATAAAAGAGAATATTAAATATCTATTAAACCTTTGCCCATTGTGGATGAGAGATATATTTGATGAAGGAATCACTCAGCACTGATGCTTGAGATGATAATAGAATGATCCAATCAATATTTAGAAACAATACTCCGAAAGCTGAATATTTATGTAGCCTGCTCTATTAGCAGCCTGGATGGATGGATGGTTGGGGCCTTACACCTGGAAATGGGGATAGGAAGAGCCCCTGAGGGAAGTTTTCTTTCCCTGGGAGATATAGTCCCCAGGAGGGGGAGTAAGAGGAAGTTTCAGGGAGCTGAGATAAAACAGGACTGAGGGGGAGGGAAAAGAGCAAACTGCTATGAGGGAAAGAGACTGTACTCCTTCAGAAAGAGAGAGAGAGATTGCAACTCCAGGGAAAGAATCTGCATCCTGCATCCTGGCTGCCACGAGAGGGAGACTGAACAGGCCTCTCTGGACCTGATGTTAGCAATAGCACTTAGACTTATATACTGCTTCATAGTGCTTTACAGCCCTCTCTCTAAGTGGTTTAGAATCAACATATTGCTCCCAACAATCTGGCTCCTCATTTTAGCGACTTCAGAAGGATGGAAGGGTGAGTCAATCTTGAGCTGATCAGGATCAAACTCCTAGCTGTGGGCAGAGTCAACCTGCAATACTGCATTCTAACCACTGTGCCACCATGGCACAAAATGAGGCTTAGGGTTAATGAGCCCACAGGGGGCCATTTGGCAAGAAAGGACATTTTGCTCACTGTTTGCTTCAATGTTTGATATTATTGGGATGCTTAATTTGATTTGAGTTTTATTTTAACAGCCGTTATTTTATTTAAAGCCTGTAACTCCCTCCAAGGGAGGGTGTTGGTATGCCCGGGCTAGGTGGGTTAATCACCTGGGAAAGGGCTTTGAAGGGCCCAATTGCCAGTGGCCCTTTTGAAGGAAGTGTTACATTTAGGATATCCGAAAGTTGAACTTTGTGACTCAATTAAAATAAATGAAGGAAACAAGTTCAAACCGTATTTCAGTAGTTGGAATTACCTGATGAAGCTCCTCTTGAAAGGTTGTTACCATCTGAAATACAAGTAAAACTGCACTTACAGAGAGCATTTCATTACCTCTTTTAAATCGTTAAGTTAATAAGAAGATACTTTAAGGCTAGCCTTTAAGGCATGAAAGAAGCAGTATATACACACAAGAACATTTGTCTCAATATGGCTATAGATCCAGCAAATAATGGTGTATTAAGTTGTTTTTAAAATCAAACAGCTGAGTCCTTTGCCAATTCAGGTTGGATGTAGAAAGCTTCTGGGCAGAAGAGAATGGCTGACAATGAAAGCCAAGTCAATCCCTTTGGCACTGGCTAGATCCAGAATCCAGATTGTACAGATCAGAAAAAACTCTTGTTGCTAGGAATTATGTGCAAAGCCATTACTCATCGTAGTTTTCTAATAGGAGAAGATTGGATTTTGCAGTAATTCAAACAAAGCTTTTTATAAACTGTCGCTCCGACAGGGATGGCAAAAATGACTCGAGATGAACTGGGAGAAAGCAAACCAGCAGTGTAGCAGAGGTAAACATTTGGATTGTTGAGGGAATGTAACTTCACTCAATTAATCTATGCATCTTAGTCACTGGAAATCATTATTTGATGAGTGTTAACTAATAAGCAGAACTAGACTAGAACTGGGATACTGTTTCAAATCTTCAGTCACATGTTAAAATCACTAGGTGATCAGTGTCACATGATTTCTCACACTAAATCATAGGCAACATTATCTAAGGAGGGGAGGGGGAGGAGGAGAACTTCAGACTGATAGTACTTTCTGCACATTGGATAAGATTTAAGACTGTAGGATATCTAAGGGTCACTTCTAGATTGCATGGTAGAATCAGTAGATTTGGTGAGAGGCAAATGGCCAGAACCATGGTGACAGTAGGAAGAGTGACTGGTAATTTTAGTTTAGGCTCTAGCAATGGGGCAAGGCAGGAGAAGGTTTAAGGCCCAAACCAGCTGTATTGACAGTATTGTGGAATGACCTTAGTTCATACTATCCAGGGAGATTAGTTTTTCTCCCCAGCAGTCTAGTGAATACTTATGCAGCCACTAATAAAGATATCCCTGTAAAGAATTTGGATGCAGATTTTATCTCCTGTAACCAATAAAATAAAATTGGGGTCAATAATTTCACACTTGCTAGAAACTGTTTTGTTTTCTGTATAAAACTTTTTTTTGCATCTGCTTCTTGGTTCAGTTTACAATATTCAATAGCATAGGATAAAAAGAGTTAGAGACGGACAATCAATACATATCCAAAGGGCAACAAATGTCACATTGTACTTATAGGTGGAGATCTGTGAACCTGAGGCATTCCTAACCAGACAGGCCTTTGAAGCCAGATATATGTTCCATTTTAGAATCAATCATAATATGAAGTGGAGGCAGATTAATTATTTACAGGTTATTTTGATGTAAAGCTAAGATCTGTAGAGCCAAGTACTATGCTAAATAATAAAACAGACCAACTAAGCAGAATATTAATAATATAATATTTTGACACATAAAGCTCACAAAGTTTTTATAATGTTCTGTTCTATCCTTTTATATAACTTTTGGAGTAACTAAAAAAAAAATCTATTGTCAAGTGTAATAGATTATAATGTCTGTTTAACACAATTGCTTATGAATACGTTAACCGTATCATTGCAACATTTCCAACACTTTTTTCTCTTCCAGAATTCTCTTTCTTACATAGCATATTCATATGCTCTATAATCAAAAGTGAACAACACTTGAATTTAGAGGATTTTTTTTTCACTGAGCAGGATTTGTGACTAAATAAACAAAGCAAGGACAGGAATTAGCTATTCATGACTTCAGAAAAATGTATCAGTCAGTAACTGCCTTATATCTTCCTCCAAGATTCTTCCATAGTCAGTGTTTACTGCAGAACATATGGCTAAATAATCGTGTTCATTTTTTCAATCTGAAAAATGATAAATTCTAATATCTAACACAGGTTTATCAAAATTAAAAATGTAATGAACTTCTAGAAAAAGAAATTGTTTTTAAAATTTGGGCCACAATTAAAACAGCTCATCTAGGTCCAGGCATCTGTATAGCACTGCACACTTGTGCTCTGTTGTTGGCTTGAGCCATGTGGAAATGTTGAAAAAAGAGGTGAAGCAAAAATAAGTAAACAAAAGTAAATCTGTATTTGCAAAACCAAGACTGTAATTGTGACATTATGAAGTGGTTTTAATGAAATTGTCAAAGGTTCATATCTCGGTGAAGAACTATGATTTTTCTCTCAGTAACTTTTTGGTTTGGCATCCAATTTTTAGTACATGAGTTATTTGATTATAATTGCTTTTTGAGTTGGATCAGTCTATAGCCAGGGGTGGGCAAACTTTTTGACTCGTGGGCCACAATGGTTTCTAAAATTTGACAGAGGGGCTGGGCCAGAATA
>JAEANM010007439.1:0-13941 GCA_017656035.1 Myanophis thanlyinensis | reverse complement strand
ACACACACACACACACGGAGGCAGCATACCAAGCCTTGAGGGGACATTGGCATACAGATATTTTATCACATTGATGTGACCATGTAGATATATTATTTGTTTCACTTTCCTGGGAATGATTGCCTGAAAACTTTTCTCTACAGATGAAGGGCCAAAAAACTGCTAAGGGGCAGACCTCTTTCAGCTGATAGACAGTTAAGGCAGGCTTCAAAGGAGTCTTTCCTCAAAGGAGTGCTCAAACTCAGACAACATCCTGACTGAAAATGGATTATATCATGGAAGGTGAGTGAAGGTAAAAAAGTGCCCTATGTTTTTATAGCATGAACCCGTTATCCTCTGCACTCTGTGGGATAGGAAAACAAATAAGTGAAAATCAGAAAAATGATCAACAGTGGAACATCTATTTCTTAATACTCATCATCTCACAGAATTTTGGTTACAAACAACCTACTACAAAGTCACTTCAGTAGTGAGGTAGCAATAGCAATAATACTTACATTTATATAACACTTCCTAGTGCTTTACAGCCCTCTCTAAGCAGTTAAGAGAGTAAGCATATTGCTCCCAACAATCTGGGCCCTCATTTTATGGATCTTCGAAGGATGGAAGGCTGAGTCAACCTTGAGACAGTCAGGATTGAACTGCTGGCAGTTGGCAGACTTAGCCTGCAATATTGCATTCTAACCACTGCACCACTACGGCTCTATGGGTTGGTGGCATATAATTGAGAAGGGTGGCATATAAATTTAATAAATCAATCTCTATTGATCAGGTAGACTGGGGTAGTTGATTAGTTGGCTAGTTAATCATGTTGGTTTCAGTTCTTTGTGACTGCACAAACAAATGCTCACTACCTTGACCTGTCTCCAATAATAACCTACAGCTCTTCCAAAGACAATCCACTAAATCTCTTTGATCCCATCAATCCACCTTATCTGTTGCCTTCCTCTTCTTCCACTTCCCTCAACCTTGCCAGGCATAATCATGCCAGCCCATTATCCACTCAAATCACATACCCTATTATTTCATTTTGGTGTGCTGATCATCACCTTGAGGGAGTAGCATTTATTTGATGCAAGATTGACAGGTTCCTCTTGCAATACATGATGCTTTTTTTGCTTCCAAATCAATAATTTTTTCTTCTTCTCTTGGCTCTGTCAATACGCAGCTTTTAAAGCTGTATACTGTTGGAAAGCTAATCGCCTTAACTATTATCTTTCTTCTCATTGAAATGTCCTTATTTTTCATGATCTTGTCTAAGTTCGTCATTGCTTTCCATCTCTTTGTCTCTAGTAAATTATCCACCTGTATATTTGAATCCCCGAAGCAAATAGATTACCTTAACTAAACATGCAAGGGAAAATAAACTTTATTCTAATAGTTTGAATTAATTTGGATTTTTCTTTTTCAATTTTACCTCTTACAATGAGTTTGTCCAAGTCTACTTTCAGTTAATGATGTGGTATTGTTTGCATGGATAAACTGTTAAAGAGTTTCCTCCTCCAATTTTGATTCCAGCTGTCATCTCTTCGTCCTACCATTTGTATAATATATTCGCTGTGCAAACTAAACAGATGCGGAGATAATATGCATCTTTGTCTCACTGCCTTCCCTATTCAGAACAATTCTGTTTCTCCAAATTTGTTTCTTACTTTTTTGTTCATTATCAAGATTTCTTTGAATAACCAGGGATTCTGGAATGTCCGTTAGTAATGTTCCATATTCTGCAAGATCTAGTCAAAGGCCTTGCAATAACCAATGAAGCAGAGATAAATCTACTTTCCTGCATTGCTTTGCTCTTTTTATCCTTCATCCTTACCTATTTGAACTGTTTTGGACTTTTAATTCCACACGTGTGGCTATAGACTCCTTTTTCAGAATCTTCTTTAAATAAAAACATTGCATTACTGGTAGTCCTCAACTTATACACTTCTTCACACTTATGACTGTTGCAGCATCCCCACAGTCAAAATTCAGACACTTGACAGCCAAACTCAAATTTATGATGATTGCAATATCATGGAATCATATACATCGGCTTTTGCAACTTTTTGACACACAAAGTCAGTGGGGAAGCCAGATTCACTTAACAATCCCATTACTTAACAACAGCAGTGATTCATTTCAGAACTGTGGCAAGAAAGGTTGTAAAATGGGGCAAAATTCATTTAACAAATGTTTTCACTCAGCAACAGAAATTTTGGGCTCCACTGTAGTTGTAAGATGACTACCTCTACTGCAGTCATTCAGTAATTGGCACATTTCATCTGCCCCCCCCTTTTTTTTTTTTTTGCTATACCTATATGTTTGGATTATTTTTACTTGACTGTGCAATTGCCATGGAACTAAACTTCACTTTTTTTTGTAGAGAAGTACATGTGTAATAATCAGTGTACCTTATAAAAGCTTTATATATCAGACTTCAAGCTTTTTACATAATAATTAAGAAGGAATGTAACACATCTTTTTTATTAAGAAGAATATTTGAGGCTTAGGATTGACATGAGGGGTCCTTGGTGTTCTCTGAGCTTGTTTTCTTGCAGATGTTTCATTACCCAAAGTAGGTAACATCATCAGTGCTGGTAAGGAGTGCAGTTTGCTGTCTGTTGTGGGGGTTGGTCTCAGAGATTCTTTGATTGGGCTCTTTGCTGTTGGCTTCTTTGACAGTTTCTTGCTTACTTGATTGTCGGTCCAATGTTAACCTTGGAGTTAATATCTATGTTGATCTGGGTGCTGATTGCTGGTGGAGAGGTGTTTGGGTCTTTTTGTTCTTTTTGTTCCTTTTTGGGCTGGTTGATTGTCTCTTTTGCATAGTCTGTAGAAGTTGTTAATGTCCATGTGTCTACTGATGGCTGGTTTGTCAGAATGCCAGGCTTTTAGAAATTTCCTGGCGGTTTTGGACATTTTAGACTTGGCTTGAAACTATGGTTAAATCTGTCTGCATGTTGTGAAATTAAAGGATTTTAATGATGCAAAAGAGACTATCACCCAGCCCAAAAAGGAACAAAAAGACCCAAGCACCTCTCCACCAGCAATCAGCACTTAGATCAACACAGACTAACTCCAAGGTTAACATCAGACCAACAATCAAGAGAACAATACCCCAATCAACAAACCCGCCAAAAACCCCCAACAGCAAACAGCTTAACCATAGTATCTCTAAGTCTATCCCCACCAACACTGACAGGCAAACCACCAGAATATAATCTGACAGCAAACAGTACTCTTTACTAGCACTGATGATGTTACCTAGTTTGGGTAATGAAATGTCTGCTAGAAAATAAGCAAGTTCAGAGAGCACCAAGGACCAGTCACATCTTTTTATGTCAGAAACAGAAATTTCACATAATGTATGCTTCTAATTTTCTGAATGTTTTTAAATTACACTTATACCAAAGTTCATAACTTTGAAGCATTTAAGTATTTTCAGATTATTTATAGTAATTAATGTGCTTAAATACATGGCCTTATGGGAAAAGTTTTGGTCTTGTAGACAATGCTTAGCAGTGTTAATATGCTGACATCCATTTGGTGACCCATGTTCTTATACTTTACGTGCCTCACCACGATAGCATTTTTAATAATGCTAAGCATTAAAGAAATTTAGTCAAAAAACAAGACTTTGCAAAAGTAATATTCTTCGATTATAACAATTTACTCCAAATTGTGGATGCCAATTTCCATAACAGCAATTAATACATATGAAAAATGTTCAAAAGAAAATAAGGACACTTTTAAAAACAACCCACATATTTTATTGGGAATGGTAATAAAAATTTAATACTAGGGGCCAATTTAGAACTAACTCCATCCACTAAAATTCAGCATCTTTTTCTTCCAGCAGAATTTCATCCCAGAAGCCGTTGTTCCATTTGTGACAAACTGGCAGACTTTCATCAAAATGTCAAGAATATATGGAAGAGATTGTTAAAAAAATATTTCCAGGTAGCCGTTCTTTCTTATTTTATAAATCAACAAAGGTATACAGCATCATACAAATTTTACCATGTATATACTGACACACATATATACATATACATACATTTCTTTGAGGAGCAAAACAAAACTTGATATTTAGATTCTGATTCACAATGAATAGGAAAATATATTTTTATCTTCATGTATAATTTTCTTTCTGCACATCCATCCATTCTTAAAAACAATAACAGACTACTAAGAAATTCTAATGAACTTAGAAATGCTTTAGAGTCCCAGCAGCAGAACTACTCTGTGCCAAACAGTCTTGTTGTTTCCTTTATTAGCTGGATTCATCTATTTTTCTCCGACAATATGGGCAACAATTATGCTGGAGCACCAGGAGCTCATAATCTTCTGAATGAAACATCTGTAAACGAGAGTTGTAAGATGGACTCAATAGATGGAAAAGGGTAGTGAGAAAGTGAGGAGATGGGATTATCTAAAGACAATTTCTGGTGTTTCCTTCGAGTGCATTATCCCCTACATATACCATTCTGCACGCAGATGATTGCAGGCTTATTCCTTTGCCAGCACAGCCCTTCTGTTCTTTCCACGGGATAAATATCTTCTAGGCCAGAGGATAAATGAAGATGAAATAAAAATAGCAACATACTGCAGCCCATGGAGAAAAAAATATGTCAATATCTTGGGATATTACATTGCCAATTTTAAAATGATTAAGATTTCAAAAAATAAAAAGGAGCGAATTTAGAATGTACAATGAGTAAAATGTGAAGTTACTTGCAAATTTAATTCTATTGCATTTGGATTTTATGACAACTGGGATATGATTCCTACTATGGAAGGAATAATCTTTCTTGAACTATTGATTCCGAATGGGTCGTTTTATGCTGGAAAGATTAAATCTCTGCCAAGAAATGTGATAGAACTTCCACACCTCTTTATATGTCAGAGCCTTTGATACTTCCATTAAAAAAAATCCCTCTGTATATGAGTACATATATATGGCTGAAGTTACAGTGGCTGTTACATCTAATCAAATAGGCTTTAGATCAGAAAATGTATATTGCAATACATCTATTATTCTTTAAGGCATTATAGCATTGTTGCACTGTTTCTGCTACAAGCAGATTAACACAATCATCCCCCTTGAAACAATACATCTATAATTTCATGAATGACTTGCCCTTGTACAGAAGTATTGATTTTTAAAATATTAGTGGACAGTTTCTATTCTTCATGAATAAATGGCAGTACTTGAGACATCGTGAACACAAATTCTGAGCCCATCTCAAAATTTTCCCTTGAAAATTAAATCTTTGCAGGTCATGCATGCTAAAAAAAAAAACCCACATATTTACAAGGTTGTTGAATACAACCTAGTTGCCTTTTAACCATTAAGTATCCTGTGTCCTTCTGCTTTTTATTTCATATAACTTGACTGACTGGTTAGAGTCGGCCACCAAAAAGTCAGACAAAGAAGAAAGTAATCACCAAAGAGAAGTGTAATTATTCCTCTCATCTTTTGCTCAAATAAGACTCATCAACTGCCTTTCAGCAGCTGCTTTACTTCATTTTGCAAAATGCGCTGTAATGATCATGTGCCTGTCATGTTTTGTTCTTATGTGCAGCAGAACATTTATCTAAAAACATTACACTTTTTTTCCATTCCAAGGGCTTATTTTGGTTTCAGCCAGCAAATCTACCCTTTATCCAGTATTTATATTCATGATTTTTTTCCCCCACAGGTGCCTGTTCTTCCTTACCCTTCCACCACCCACCCCATACTCCAAATCTTACTCATACCTGAAAGCAGAAACAACACATGGTAATGGGATTGTCTGGAAGGAGGGATCGGAAGTACTGCCATTGTAATGGCTTTGACCAGCGTTTAATCAGCACATCTCTCCTGCTCATGGATTTAAGAATTGCGCGGTTCACTATGACCGGAAGAAATTCAGAGCCCCCTTGCTGCAGGAAAAGAATAATTACAGAAAGAAAACAAATGCTTGAGTTTGGTCTGAAGCCATTGGAATGATAAAGATCATTTCAGAAACTATGTACGGATTATTATTTTTTTATTTTAATTTGCATTTACTGAGGCTGTATTTACACTGAGCTATCAGTTCCTATTCAGTTCTGTATTTAGCCCTGGAACTATTCCTAGTTTTAAAAGCCTGCACATGTCCTATTGCGATGAAATCTGGAAAACATTGAAGATGGCATGTTGGAGTCCCTTTTGGCTTAGTCATCTTCTACCCTAGAAGAAATCTGTTCTGTCATCTAAGGTATAGATAAATGACTGGAATATGCTCACTAAGTTTATTATGACACAACTTCTAAGGGTTGTGGATGTATAAGAGAAGAAACACAATTACTCTTGTGTCCTTTAGGAGATGAGTTATGACTGGAACACCACAAACACTCCAGACTTAGCTGAGCCCCCAAGAATTGCATGTGTACATCATGCAATCATGAAATTATTACACTAGAGCACTAGCATTATTCCTCTAGTGCTCTATGATGCCACCATTTTTAGATAGTGTTTTTCTATTACTCTAAAAATTCTTGCCTCCCTCCAAGGCTTTTGTGCAGCTCTGAGGTTGCCTTTGATGGACCACACTTCATTTTGAAAGTGACTGACATTCATTTTCTAATTAGAAACAGAAATCTTGTAATTACTATTACCCATCATGTAGAACTTGAAAATGTTATTACCCTCTCTAAGTGCTATTTAGAGATCCCTTCGCTTAAGGTTCAACTACAACTACATCCTTATGTAGACAGATACATCTATGGAGATTCTCAGTCATCCAGGTCATGGTTGTCCCAAAGGTGCTTTTATTCCCCTCAAGATGCAACTGGACTTTCTGGTTTTTCTTTGAAGTCATTTCACTTCTCATCCAAGAAGCTTCTTCAGTTCTGACTGGATGGTGGGGAATAGAAGGGTTTATACAGCTGGTCATTTGCATTCTTTTAGCGGGTTGTTAAGCTCGCCTGGAGATTTATCTGTGTCACCAGGGTCACCTGAATGGTGCAAATGGGTGTGGAGCCTTCTTGGAATTGTTCAAAGGACTGTGTTGTAGATTGGAGGTAGATGATGTCATATCCCTCCCACTCTGTTAAGAGAGGGCTGTTCAGTTTTGACATAAATGGTCTGTAATATACGTGGCATATGCAGTGTAATGCAGTGAGCCACGTGCAGATCTGTACATTGGGTAAACGAAACAACCACTTCATAAACGCATGGCACAACATAGGAGAACAAATACATGAGGATTAAATTCAGCAGTCTATCTATCTACATTTAAAACACACAGGCCACAGACAACAAAGTCCATATTTTGGACAGAAAGGATTGCTGGTTTAAAAGAGGGGTTAAAAGGCCATTTATGTCAAAATTGAACAGCCCTGTCTCAACTGAGGGGGAGGGATATGACATCATCTATCTTCAATCTACAATGACATCATCTTTCTCCAGTCTACAACACAGTCCTTTCAACAGTTCCAAAAAGAAAGTTCCACATCAATTTGCACCACTCAGGTGACCCTGATGACATAGATAAACCGCCTAGGTGGCTTTAACGACCCGCTAAAAGAATGCAAATGATCAGCTGTCTGCAAGGAGTATAAATCCTTCCATCCCCCACCATCCAGTCAGAGCTGAAGAAGATTCTTGGATGAGAAGTGAAACATCTTCAAAGAAAAACCAGAAAGTCCAGTTGCCTCTTCAAAAAAATAAAAGCACCTTTGAGACAGAAGGTGACAGTAAACAAAACAAATGTAAAGTTGGAGTCAGGTCCCCATGAAAACTGCCTATTATAGAGATGGCAAGCTATGCCTCAGAGTCATCTAGCCAGCATAAAAAATAGCAAAATAAATTGTAAAAGTACTTATTACCCTTAATTTTTCTAAAGCTACAGTTAAAGCTTGTTAAATATGTATATTCTACAAATGTTAAAAATTCACTCCCTTCTTCGTATAATGATTTCTTAGGCCACCCTACTGTTTCTGCCAGCAGTAATATATATATTTGCCTGCAGGATATCCAGCTGTTTCTTTAGTTCTTTATTCATCTTGAAAGTTAATTTAATTTTAAGGAGAGTTAGGATAAGTACTTCATAAATAAGCCACCAGATAAACATGATCATCATGGCAGATGTGACTACCATCTTCTCATTAACGAATTTTAGGCACTTTTGCAGTGTAGTGCACAACCTATTCAAGGCTGAGCTGTGATTCAGCCAAACCAGCAACTACATAAGCCATTCCTGTCAGATATATCAAGGGAATTTTAAAAAGGTCAGACAAATCAAAGCAACATTTGTATTCGATGGGAGAGATCTAGTAGAAAACTATAAAATGTTTACTAATGGAAGGGAATGATGGTATGAAAAGCACGTTTGCTATAGACAATCTCTTATGTCTACCTTTCTGTAAGTAATCAACAGTCTGAAAAAAACAATTGAATGAAGAGACAGTTCAGGAAAACAAGAAATTGCTTACAACCTCAAAACTCAATTTTGCTGTAAATGGATCATCTTCCTCAATCTCGTCCACTTTATAAAGAAGCCTCATTGTTTGCACACCTAGAAGCATGTGTTAGGGAGAAAGTAAGTTTTAAAAGACATTACACAATTGTACTAGGAACAATGGCAAGCACTGGAAACCACGTGGTTTCCAATACTAGTCTCAACTTTTCCTTATCTCCAATGAGAAAAACGACGAATGTACATTTTATTTTCATAATTCCTAATACAGTGATCTGTTTAGAAAGATGAACATCTCTGGATGAAAGACAAAGGTTAGCAAATAAGCACGGGGCCCTGAAAGAGAGAAGGTAGCTAGAAGGATTGGCAGCTAACATTTTGTATTTTGTGAATGAAGAAAACTCCACTCCCAGTTTTCTCCAGTACTGGAAAAAACCCAATACTTCATGACTTCTGAAAAAAATCCCAAAATTCTTATAATATCCCTATATAAAATCACTATATTTTCTTTCTTTGTATCCTAGCATATATTTTTTTCATTTTTACAGTTACACAATGAGTCCTCTAAAAACATATCTCTACCTCTTTGGCTCTATGCCTTTATAATGCAGCTAGACATCAATAGAGAATGCAAGACTTAACCTATAATAATCAGAACTGTACAATTACCACCAATGCGGAGTCTCAAAGTAAATCCAAGCTGATGCTCCTAGCCTGGAGCTTTTAAAAAAAACTGTTCTCAAATAATTGTTAACTTTAGCATTTTTATATGTTTACTAAAAAAAAATAGCAATACTAATTATTTGCCAGAATAACATGCTTTTCCTAAGTAACTGCTAGGAAGGATACCATTACTCATCTGCTCTTGCCATTCACTGCCTATTTTGTTTAGTCTGGGTACTTCTAGATCAATCAGAGCAACAGCTTCCTCATCGGTTATTCCATCTTCTAAGTAGAATTCAACCAGATGCAAGACATCTGAAATGGGAGGGAAAAAAGAGGGGAACGGGTAATTCTGTAAACAGCTGCAAAGCCCATGACATCTGTTCTAGAAATAAACAGAACACTTCTGCACATACACTTACACCCATAAAATGGAAACAAAAAACAATCCATTATTTGAATACCATCTATACACTCCTCTCATGTATAGGGTGCCAAAGGCCACTCTAGTTCCCGTTTTTGGATACATTTTGGTAAAAGGCAGCTTGGCTCTAAGAAGATAGCAAGTCTTTAAAGAGCACCATTAAGATGTAATCAGATTAACCAATACAGCAATAGACTTCTTTCCGTGACGATTATCACAAGCAGTACTAAATGGGAAGGCAAGGATTGCCAGGCACCAAATTGGGTGTCTCGTTGAAAAAAATGTAGAGATGTAATATTGTAGAGAAAATGTAATATTCCAACGCACCATAAGAGGAAGCAGCAAAGACAAAAGGTTGCCTGCAATTAATGCAGACATTCCCCAGGTTGTTCAGTAAGGGGTTGTGGGTGGAGCACCTGTAACATAAAGGCACCAGCTCCTGCAAAGAAGCACAGAGAGGCAAAGTCACTGCTAGCCAACCACAATAATCTAAACATCTGAATTAAGACCCAAGGAATGGTGAATGGCTATTCTTCAAACACTCCTTGACTTCTAGCCAGTGGTGGAATTCAAAATTTTTACTACTGGTTCTGTGGGCGTGGCTTGGTGGGTGTGACTGGGGGTGTCATGTGACTGGGTGGGCAGTTTCTGTAAGCAGGGCAATAAAGATGAGGCTAGAAACAACACCAGAATGTTTTTTTCCTGCCTTCCTTACAGGATTAACCCTGTAAAGTGAAAAAAACGAAAGGCTATTTCTTCTAACAACTGCTTAGAAAATTTATTACCAGTTCTAGCGAACCTGCTAGAACCTACTGAATTTCACCTCTGCTTCCAGCCCCTTATCTCTTTTCTTACATGCCTGTCTAAAGTGATTTCCAATACTGGCTGGTAGTACAAGACCTCTAAGGAAGATATCCAACAAACCTGATGCAAGTAGGAAGTAATCAGTCAAGACATATAATAAATATAGAAATAAATGTACAGTTAAGTCACTGTGTGTTTGGGTGAAACCAGCAGATCAAAACTTACAAAATGGAAGAAAGGACCTAAAGTAACACAGACCTGTTGCTTTAAAAATGACTTTTAAAATTACAAGTGTCTTATTTTGATTCTACAAAGCATGACACGTTTTACATTCTGAGAACCTCTAGAAGAGTTTTCCAGCTCCAGATAGCAATTATAAATACAAACTTAGAAATCTGAAATTTTTTTGTCATATTATATACAAGGATTTTCTGGCTCAACAGAATTTTGAAAAAGAGACACAGCCTTCATCCTCTTGCTATTCCAGCCCCAAGCTCTTTCAGCCACAATTTATTTAGCTTTAACATTTAAAGTGGCATTTTAAAGTTATTGGGGGGATACCATGTTTCCCCAAAAATAAAACTAGGCCTTTTTTTTTTTAACAAAAAAGGCACCAGGTCTTATTTTTGGGGGGTGGGGGTGGAGTTACACTGACTCACCTTGCAGCGGCAGCACTGACAGTCGTGCCCAGCAGGAGCCCGCTGCCGGCCCACTTCTGCGTCACCCCAGGCTTCTGTTTCACTGTCAGAGACCATTCCGGAAAGGCCTCTGCAGCCAAGAAACGGGCTCTGGATTGATGCATGTGGCACCCTCCTGGCCTTCATTTCTCCATGAGAGGCCTTCCAGAAAGCCCTCTACAGCCAATAACAGAGCTCCGGGTCGAATTTATGCCCTTGAATTGTTGTAGGGATGAGACAGAAAACATCCCTTCCCTTCATACATGAATAGTTGAAAGAGATTTTATTTGGAAAAGTTAGTCTTTAAGGCATTCTGGGCCAAGCAGTGTAGAGCTTTATAATCTAAAAGCAGCACTTTGAACTAGATTCAAAACTGTACTAATAACAAGCACAGCTAAGGAACAGATGAGAGATAACAAGTTGAAAATAAATCCAGATAAGACAGAGGTGTTGCGGTAAATAGGAAATAAGATTACACTACAACAAAGTAGTGAGGTTTACAGATTGGAGAAGTTTATTGATTCACAGGTGTCACTGGACAGGCATCTGGTATCTGTAACACCCTAGTCCTCCTTATGATTAGTTGCCAACTTGCTTACAAAGGCACCATTTAAATTGTAGGTATTGACCTTTAAAGAACTAAATGGTTTAGGGCCCAAATATTTAAATAACTGATTGTCCCATTACAAACCAGTTCAATTGTTTAATTCAGCAGAAGAGACTTTCTTGAAAATGCCTCTGTGGCCAAGGTTCATCGTTCTGTGGGCCTCAAGGAAAAAGCTTGCATTGTTCTGAGTCAATGGGATATATACACCCCCTCAGGAATTGCACTTGGCCTCACTCTCTCTATGCTTACAAAATTGTAAAAGTGGACCTTCTCAACTGTAAAATGGCTTTAGTGTTAAATGTTATTGTTAACTTTAATCTTCCCTTTTTAACTTTTTGTATCCTGTTTTTGTTTAACTTTTGTTAAACAAAAATTGAGTGCTCCCTAGAGCTGAAAGGCAGGGTATAAAAAGCAAATATAAATAAACATTACATTCTTCTTCCTACTTTTCTTTTACAGCAGTGTAATTACATCAGGACAGACCTAGACATAAAAATGGGGAAATCGGGACCGTCAACTTTCCGTCATCTTTTAGAACAGGATTGTCTGAGGTATTGCATATTCTGTTTCCAATCCCTGTGGCATCAAATGAATCCTATTGTAATGTATTCATTTGTCAGAAAGAGCGAACAAAGGTTAGTAAAGCAAGGGAGGGTTTGGCTCAGAGGCCCAATGAAAAGGGACTTTTGATTCATTAACTTAAAACTTGTTTTAGACTGCACGATAACCTCAGGCAACTTTGAAGTCCTCTAGGCCCTTAATATCGTGTTGATATTATTTCAGGTGTCCAGATGGAATGAATTTTGTCCTGTTCATTTAAGGTTAAACATTTATAACATCTCACGTATTTTGACTTTCCAGCCCCTTTAGGCAGAATTTTAGAAGACATGGACAACTACTCAAAAAAAGGGAGGGAGACTTTTTAAAAAATGATCTTCAAAAGGTAACATAATTCTGAACTTTTGTGAGGAGACTTCACAAAGGAGGCTTCTCAGGTTTTATGCCAGGTGCCAACAGGGTCCCTTTGTGTCACGGCAGAAATTAATTAAAGCATGGTTGAAATCAGAAGAGGACTTACTTCGCTGTCGTGGAAAGGCTTGGATCGGATCGTCAGGCTTCCCAGTTCAACAGATTTTTGAAATCTGCCTGGGATCTGCAGTCCCTGCAACTTGTCGTAGGCGTGACGAGCCAACTTATAGGCACCCAGAGCTTTGCTCTGCTTTGCCAGGGCAAATAGCGTATTGCTGTAATCAAATTAAGGAACAAAACATACATATGGCAAGCAGGAGAAAACCACATCATTGCTTTCAGTCAGGGGAGTCGTGCACTAAAGCAGAACCAAAGCCTCGATTTGAAGATTGTTTAAACAAACAAAATACAAAACAACTGCTTGAATACCTATGGCTTTTTGAATGAACAAGGGAAATGGATTCAGAAGTGAACTTATTTAATGTCAGGCTTCGCAATATCTGTACAGAAAAGGCAATGATGATTTTATTTCTTTTTAAAGAAAAATACCCATACATCTCTGGGGACAAAAAGGCCTCTGTCCCGCAACCGAAAACATTACTTGCAAAGAGCAGCAAACAAGCAGCCCTGGTTTTCAAATGCATGCTCCAATGTGCAGTGTAGAACAAACATGCTATGTTCAATTGACAGGTGGCTAAACAATCATCGAAAGGATAAATGTTCTGTCGAGATAAATCTGATCATATAAATTCAGCTTCATGAGCTTAAATTGAGCTTGCTTAATTGGTTTCTAAAGCTTTTACCCAATATTAGGAAGGATAACAGTAGGTGCAAATCAAGTATCACTCTTGCATTTCTCCTACTCTCAGTCCCAAAAGACAAAGTTATTATTATCTGCAATCTTCACTGGCCTCTTCACCAGATACACTGCTATACAATAGATCACGTACACTTTAGCTTAAGCCTGATAAAGACTAATCCTGGTTTCAATTCTATTTTATTTATTATTATTATTTATTTATTTATAACCTGCTTTGCTGATTCATTGTGATTGATCTGTCCTGGTCTTATTAGATCTCTCAGCGGCTTTTGATACCGTCGACCACGGTATCTTGTTGCGACGGCTGGGGGGGCTGGGAATTCGGGGCACCGTTTTGCGGTGGTTCTCCTCCTTCCTCTCCGGCTGTTCGCAATTTGTGTTGGCAGGGGGGCAGAGATCGACCCCGAAGCCCCTAATATGTGGGGTGCCTCAGGGGTCGGGCTCTCGACCCTCCTGTTCAACATTTATATAAAGCCGCTGGGCGAGATCATCCGTGGCTTTGGGGTGAGTTTCCATCAATATGCAGATGACACTCAGCTGTATATTTC
>JAEANM010007438.1:0-17734 GCA_017656035.1 Myanophis thanlyinensis | reverse complement strand
TTATATATATAATCAGTTATTCAGGTTTGGTATTAGAATGAACTGAAACTCATGATTTTGTATTTTGCTCTAATCTTTCTCTTTCCTGTATTTGATTCAGTTTTATGTATGCAGGTTTGAGTGTAGGTCTTTAGTATTAAAAATGTATTAAATCAAAGAAATTATGGTAATGAATGTTTTACTATACAATAATTTTTCCCTTCTTGACTTACTTTGTAGTTTTAACTGTATTAGAGATTTCAACATCTTAAGTTATTGAATATATAACTTTGGTCTTTCTAGCTTTCAGAACATTTCCATCCATCTGTAGCTCTTTTTGCAAAAAGAATTCTAGAGGTTAGTTGAACTTCTTATTTTACTTTACATTTTGTCCTTGAATTGTAGAGAAAGGCTTTCTCATCCAAAACATAGAAAGGAAGCAAAAAGCAAATGGTATAATTTGCCTTCCAGTCTAGTTTAAGGTGGCCATCTTGTCAATTGACTATATTAAACATGGGCATAGTTTAGACATAGACTTTGTCAACATATTTCAACATGCAGATATTTGATTTTCATTTCAACAATATTAATAGATAAATGTATTGATTCTATTTATTTGTTATTTACAAGTCTACTGAGTAGAACAGGAAGAATTACTACTATCTTGTTTATTGTTTAAGAGACTGGAAGTACTGTTTTGATCCAGATTATACAGAATTACAATTTCCCCCCATAGTTTAAGTAATCAGTGTCATATCCTGGCAATTCTTCCTGTATTCCCTTTAAGTAGATAAGACTTATTTAGTTGTTTAATCAAATTTATATGGCTGCCCATGTCAAGGAAGTGACTGGGTAGGGTATAATAATAAAAAATTGAACATATATATATATAAAGTTATCATTATAAAAAACAAAAAAAATTAAAATTTCCCTTGGCATATTTTTTGGTGCTAACTATAAATGTGATTTATTTCTCTCTCCCTGATGCAGGGTAATTACATTGAATATTCAGGTGATCCACTACAGGATTTCACATTAATGAGGTTTTTGGATCGTTTTGTTTATAGAAATCCCAAAGCTCACAAAGGCAAAGGTATGAAGCCTTTATTTTAGTAAAGCATCAAAGATTAAATTTAACATGAGTAACTATTATAAGTTTGTTTGATCTCTTATTTTTGCAGAGAATACTAGTAGTGTGGTAATGCAGCCAAAGAAGAAACAGTTCATGAATGATGTGCGAAACCTGGCAGGTAAAATACTTTGCAGTTCTAAAGATTATCACTAGTAATTTCCTGTCATTATTATAATACTGTTGTAATGTCCACCGGTTTCAATAGAAGCCATAACATGTGTTATGTCCATTGAATATCATTCATTGGAGTCTTCTGAATCAGAGAGTCCTATGAACAGAAATGCCTATTATACAAAGGAAGTTTTCTATTATTTCTCCTGCAGCTCCCAAAATACTAGCTACATTTTTCTGGAGTTTTCCTCTAATGCAAATTTGGGCTGGGTAGAATTCAAGAGTCTTGGGGATAAAGGAGGTAATTAGCAATCACATTTGGCTCTTCCATTCCTAGAGGCTTCCATCAGATTGAAGAGATTTTCATGAATGAAAATGTAGTACTAGACTAGGAGATACTCAATTTTCTGATATAGTTAAAAAATAGTGATTTTTTTGGCATTTCTCCTAAGGCAGAGGCCCCCAACCTTTTGGGCACCAGGCACTGGTTTTGTGAGAGGTTTTTCTGTGGGTTGGAGGGGGCATGGTTTTGTATGCTGCCTGCATCCTGCAAATGGGGCTTTGCTTGTTTGTGTGGCTCGGTTTCTGGCATGCCATAGACAGATGCTGGTGCACAGATTGGGGGGTTGGGGACCTCTGTCCTAAGGTACTACATAATTACATTTTTCTGACTAAATGGTTTAAACAAGGAAAGTATTTTAAACTTTCTTAAATATATTATGAATATATTTGTTCTGATACTATGTATTGGTGTTTGCTTTGGGTAAAATTTCAAACTGGTAACTAATCAGAGTTAGAAGAATTGTTGAAGTATTATATATCCTTCTAATTCCAAGAACTGGTATCTTTTTGTCTACCTTCATTCTCATGAATTTAGAGTAGCGATTAGAACTGGATACAAGAGGCGGAATAGGGAAGATTTGTCTCTCTACTTTCCCCCTAAGAATTTGAGTAAAATATACACATTAGGCATATCTGTATAATTTTAGTTCAGAAAAAGTTTTTTTATTTGCCTCGTAATGTAATAAATAGGGCGTTTTCAGTAGCATTATGACAATGAATGCTTTTTAAAGAGAAAAAGACCTAAAAAGTTTGGATGATTGTAAGAGGGTAAATTAATAAATTATCTAAATCATCATTCTTTATTCTATTGGGATGCCTGTACTTCATCAGTCAATCCCTCCAGCAGCAAAGGGACACTAGATGGATGAAACCCCCAATGAGCCTCATTAATTGAATTCTCCATGTTATAACACTTTTTGTAAAGCTTTTGAATCAAATTAATTTATTTAAAATATTTTGAAATTATACTGGTAATTTCAAATTGTGTTGTGCTTTGGGAACCAAATGGAAAGAAATCATTGTATTCACATCTCTTATTCAATAAATTTAGGATAGGAAATAGGAAACTTATTCAGAGGATACTTAAGTGTATCTGGTATCTACTTAAGTGTCCCAAGTTCCAGAGTTGTTGCTTCTTCTCAGCCTTATATTATTAAGAATTTAATGTGTTCATAGAGTTCTGTTGTTTATATAAATATATTTTTATGTAGAGCTAGCAGCATTAATCAGTGTAAGAGTAATCTATATGACACATGACATGTTTTAATGTTTCTATTTCTAGTGAATAGTAAAGAATTCCTTTCACAAGATGAAAGCAAAATACCTGTAGATGAAGTATTTTTCCACAGGTAATTACATATTTTTTAAAATTATACTCTGGTATACCAGTTCTCTTATTCTTGACTGGCTATGGAGGGTTTTTTTCTTACAAGTGCATATATTATCATTACAGTTTTTATTATAGCAGCACTTGTGCAAATCTCATAATTAATATAATTATATAGAATAGGGAAGGGATTGTAAAGAGAGCAAAATTAAGTAATGTCAAGGGTTTTTAAAAACTAAAGGAGAAAGGATACATAATAAAATGCAATTGTATGAACAAGCTCAATGATGCCTCTTGGCTTAGATTGTCTCTATTTGATTAATATCATTTTCAGTAGCTGTTTTGGGAAATTTTTCATCTCTGATAGTCTGCTATTGAGAAGTAGAGAGCCAAGTCCTCACAAAAAACCTTGTCTTAATAGCACATTATGAGCTGCGGTGACACAGTGGTTAGAGTGCAGTACTGCAGGTTACTTCTGCTGACTGCCAGCAACCTGCAATTTGGCAGTTCAAATCTCACCAGGTTCAAGGTTGACTCAGCCTTCCATCCTTCCGAGGTGGGTTAAAGGAGGATCCAAATTGTTGGCGGCAATATGCTGACTCTAAACAGCTTAGAGAGAGCTGTAAAGCACTATAAAGAGGTATATGTCTAAGCTATTGTTATATAGAATTTTGCAATCAAAAAAGTGCATTCAAAAGAGTCACTTCAACAAGAGTGCTAGCTCCAAACTAGCATCCTCCTTGAAGCTTTAAATCAGCTATGCTGTCTGGAAAACTATCATGGCTCCTTCAAAGACTAGCTATTTGCATCTGCGTCAATGGACTCCCAGTAGGATGTCTAGCAAAAAGAAGTCTGTTGAATCACTTATGCCAATCAAAATCAGTATTAAGGAACTAACAGTACACGAGAGTAGGGAAGGTAAACAATTGCAAAAAAAGAGAAATGACTGTCTGGAAATTGTAATAGATCAGTAAACAAATCAATCTAGACTTCTCACTTGAAGCTGAAATGATCAGGCTCAAATGATCTTCTTTAGAACACATTATGCAAACACTTTGCTTTCTGGAGAAAGCTTTGTTTCTAGGAATGGTGGAAGAAAAGAGAATGACTTGCAGCAAGATGGATGGACTAATTCACAGTGGCAATGGGTGCATTGTTGGAAGACCTGATGGATGTAGTTAAGGACAGATTGTCATGGAGAAAATCTACCTTTTGTCTTAGCAGATAATAAGTATAATGGAATCTAAATGTATGATGCAACAATTTGATAAATATATTTGTTTTTCTCATAAGTGATATCAACCGTGTTTTAAATCAAAACTATAGTTATGGTAGCCCTGAAAAAAAATGGACAGAGGACCGGCCTTCAAAGTTACAGCCATCACAGGAATACCATGGATATGCGATCATGGTCTGGGTGCTTGGGTTATGATTGTGATGCCAGGATGCCACAGTCATGTGACCACTATTTGCAACGTTCCCTGCTGCCTTTTCATAAGGTCAATAGGGAAGCTGGTAGGAAGGTGGTAAATTGCCTCTTCCTGATTAATGACTTGCACCTGTTGGGGTTATGATCACATTGCTTAGCAATGGCGATTGTGGTCTCCATTGCCATTATAACTTGAGGACTACTGTTAAATGATATAGTGTTTATAAAAGTAAAATCCCAAAGTGTTTGTATTACTTGAATAGATTAGACATATCTCAGTAAACAACTCATGGACATGCACAATATTCTTTTTATTCTCAGGTTTTATAAAAAATTAGACTTGGACAAAGAAAAAAGGAAGCCTGTGGGAGATGATGAAAGTATAGAAGATGTGGATGATGAAGAATTTGAAAAAGCATTAGGTAAGGCTATGCACACTATTCTGTTTCTCCTCTCAGGTAAATAATCATAAATTATATACAGAACATTTGATTTCCTTTGAATGTGGCAGCTACTATTTGACAACAGACTTGAAATCCTGAAAAATGCTTTCATTGCCCTCCCTCCTATACCAAAGATAATTTACTTACTTTAAGTTACTTTCTAACATTTTTGTTTTGGGTTTAATTCATGTTTTGCTAGCTGCTATTTTTCTTCTGTGATTCTGTACAATAAATTATAATAAATTGAAATTTTAAATATTTTAACTTTGACACTGCAACATCGTACTTCTGAACCTAATTTCTGTCTTTCAGATTCATTTGAACAAGACAGTTATTTTGAGAAGATTGAGAGTGATCTTAATTTTGCTGGGTAAGATTTTTAAAATTCTATATATAAATTCTAAAGATTCTAGATAACATTAATAACTGGTTTAAACTAGCAGGAAGAACTGATTGTACAGTAT
This sequence comes from Myanophis thanlyinensis, assembly GCA_017656035.1. Classification (NCBI taxonomy): domain Eukaryota; kingdom Metazoa; phylum Chordata; class Lepidosauria; order Squamata; family Homalopsidae; genus Myanophis; species Myanophis thanlyinensis. Next base: position 12,507 of record JAEANM010007438.1, on the reverse strand, counting down.
ATAGTACATTGATGACTCAGGATTTTTCTTAAAAAAACAACAACCCCTTAATATTATGTCACTAAATGGGATTTAGAATAGCTCTTCACACTAAAAATATTACAAAATCATCCAAATTACTGTGGAATTAATGTAATTTTATGCAAAACATAACCGTAGAGCAAGCTTATTTTATTTTTTAGTTATTTTCCAGAGTTTTGGTTTGATTAAAAATGAGACACCACTGAGAATTATCTTTACTTTAGAAAGATCTGAACATACCCAAGCAATCTACCTGATGTAATATAGAAAACCTTTCTTAATCTTTGCAGTGTTTGAATTATTTTGTTTAGAAAGGATAAAATGTTTTTAAACTAATATTTGACTTCTGAAGGATGTGCTTTGGTCTGCTTGTCCTTGAGTCTGCTTGTTCTTGAGGGTGAGGAGAAACCTCACTGTAAATCTCTTCGATCTACATTTTAAAATGTACTTCTGTTCCATTTATGAAAATAATTTTGATAATTTGTGTATGGAAATAAACTAATCCCTTTTTGAGTTCTTTTTTCCATAATTTTATATAGATTAGAATTCCTTTTTCATCTAAAAATATTGAGAGTGATATAAAATGCTTGGGCTTGAAATAAGGACTTTATTAAGAAACAGTTGACACAGAGTATTTACCTTCTTGGCATTCATTACAAAGTAAAACTTTGTGTCAACTGTTTTTTATATATGCTTTCTATTTCAAGCCCTATTTAAACGAAAATAATCAAATGGAAACCCAGTGGAATAAGCAATAGATCATTTTTATTTGTACCATCTCCCTTCCCTTTTCAACATATTTGGAGTTTAGTGTTTCCTTTATTGAATAGTTCGGAGCACTTCTTTTTTCTTATTGGCCAAGAAGACAGAAATTGAGAGCCATTGATGCTTCAGTGTATTTTTTTGTTCCCATTGGTTCAAGTTTCATATGCTATGAAATGTTAGCATTACAGGAGAACAGGGATTTGGGATGGAAAGCTGATCAGCAGTCTTAGATTATATAAAGAGATTTAGAAGATCGAATTTAACCATTATACAGTTTTGTGAAAGTATCTGCATCAAACCACATTTAGGGTGCATCATATGTCTAAATTTGTGCACATTTATAGCTAGTTCCCAGTGAAAAGTTCCTTTCAAGTACTCCAGATTTGGATCAGAGTTCTAGCAGCTGGCTGGGTGGCTTTGGGCCGATCATTCTCTTTTAGCAAAACTCATCTCACAAGGTTGTGGTGGGGAAAATAAGACAAGGAAAAGTTAGATATGTTCGCTGCCTTGAGTTATTGAAAAAACAATAAAGGCAGGATATAATAAATTATAATCTATTGTAAATAATTGTGAGATGTTGAAATATCACTCTTGGTTTCAGATACTGCTATTTCTGATGCAGAGTTTTATCTTTCCTTTAGCACAAAGATTGGCTAATTTGTCTAATATAAAGTATTGATGGCTGAGGTTCTTCAGAATTTTTTTTAGTGTATAGAAGCATTACCAGTAAATTCCATAATTGAATCATCAGCTTAAGAACAGGTGATAAATTCTAATTTGATTAACATTCATAAAGGTACATACATATTAACAACAATTATATACTGTTCAAAAACACTGAGAGACATACAGAAAGCATAAACTGGGCCACTTTAAAATAAAGCACCACGGTCATAAATAAGATAATGTACTCTCTTTCTCCACTAAGTATCAAATGTACAAAGGCCTTTTAAAAAGGAAGATAAGAATTGTGAGAAAAAGTATATAGATGTGCATTTAAAGTTTCTTTACAACATTTTTAGTAATATAAAAGTCAAAAAGAAAAAGAAGAGAAATTCAAATGACGAAACAGAATCAGAAGACTCAGAGGAAGACGATTTTGAGGACCTTGATGAAGAAGAAGTCTCTCTGAGTAGTATGGATGAAGACTTTGGGGAAGATATTGATGAAGAGGGAGGGACTTTTATGGATGTGTCAGACGATGATAACACTCCAGGTAAACAACGTTCCCATAGTCCTAAAACGTTTTATTCTTGCTAAAACAGTTAAACCATACAGATAAATTGTTCTAGTTTTAAAAGTTATGTTGTAGAAATGCCTGTAGAAGATCTATGAAATATTGAGTTGTTCCAATATTTGTAGTATGCAATTGTTTTCAAGTGAAGGACATCAAAATTCCATGTTGTAATTTTCAATTTTATTATGTAATACAAGTTTTACTAGCTCTTATTCTTGTTAACAGATGAAAATAATGACGCTGCAGTCACACCTGGCAGTAAGAATGGCAAAAGAAAAAAAGAAATGGATTTTTCTGGATCAGTTAAAGGTAACATAGGTAAAGGTAATACTTTTAAGACTTGACAAATAAGAAGCATGAGAAATTCATGTTTCTTTTAAAATACCAAGGGATTACCACAAGTTACCAGAATTATTTTCTTTCCAGTGCACAATCATAAGTAGTTTTAGACTGTATCAGGGATTTATATTAGTGACATTTGGAAGGTAATAAGGCATTTAATTTTATTTATGAAGTCTTTAAATGAAAATATTCAATTTTTTTGTACTGTAGTATAATTTCATTAAATTCATTTTAAATGAATTTTATTAATTTTTTAAATTGTTAAAATGAATTTTGTTTCTGATTCCATTATAAAACAGTTTACCAATCAGTCCAGTTTTTATATCAGAGGAGTAGCTAATGTAACATCAACTTTCTAAAAAGTAAGGATTTCAGTGAGGGAAATTTATAGTATATTGTTAAATTTGTTCCTTCCAAACCAGTGGAAAGTGGTAGGTTCTGTAAATGCGGATGTTGCTGAGTTAAGAGACTGGAACTGTTCATTGTACAATACTTCAATTCAAAACTGTGGTTTTCCTAGTTCTCTCCAGCTTCAATTGATTCTTTGGCCAGTACTTTGTTATACTAACAACAGTGAATGCTTGCTTTATGGAAAACTCTGCAAAAGCAGTTGCTGAATGCTCTTTTTCTTTAAGGGTTAAAAAAGAGAAAAAGAAAACTCAAAGATACTAGTGCTGCTGCTGCAGAAGAAGTAGGTGTATTAATTTTAGTATCTGTTAAATGGTGTTCGATTTCAAGGCATTCAGAGATCTAATTGTATTGCATTTCTTTTAAAGTTTGGTCACTTACTGGATGAAAATATTGGGTCCAAGTTTGACAATATTGGAATGAATGCAATGGCCAACAAAGATAATGCAAGTAAGTAACTTGTATATGAACATCTTTGACATCCCATCTCAACAGGGCGTACCTACTGTAAGCATTCTTACTGATCAGAACCGTTATTTTGGGTTTGGCTTGATATTATTGTTCACTCCTGACACCTGCTAGGACTAATTCCTGTAGTGTTTATTAGGACTAAGGAAAGTGGATGGAAATACTTAATGTAGTTGTTAACTGCTTGGCAGTGTCTCTTGCCACTTATATTCTTCTTGTTTGATTGCTTGTGGTCCCTGGGGTGGGGGGGCAGGAAATGAGGCTTTATTTTTATTCTTTATATAGTGGGTTTTTATTTTTTATAAGCTGCCTAGAGACACTGAAAGTGAGTGGGCAGCCATTTAAATTTTCTAAAAAATAAATAGGTAACTTTTGTGAAAAGGCTTTTAAGCATTCTGCTGTTGAGAAGCTTCCATTTATCATGGTAAATGGAATTTTAATGAATCTGCTAGTTCCAGCTAGTTTTTCTTTATTATTAGTCCTTCCAGTCCTGATTCTTTATTATGCTTAATATTTTACTTAGCATATAAAATACTTCTTTAGAAGTGCTAGTTAGATGAAATATATAAGGATTGCTATCCTGCTCTTTATTCCACTGGGAGCCTTAGCTAGATTTCTTCAGCTTCCAAAATAAGCTCAAATCTATACTCAGTCTGTAATGTTTCTGTATAGAGATGGAATATTAAAAAGTTTACTTCATAAAATTATTTGCACATGAAAAAACAATTGCCCCAAAGCATTACTGGTGAGACATCTGTTACTGTTTTTTTAAATATACTGTGTTGTTTACTTTAGATATATTGTGAAAAGATACAAAATATGTGGAAGTGGGCAGTAATAAGATTGAAAAGCCTGCTGAAAAACAAAATGAAAATGGAGCTTTTTTATATGCCTTTTATATGCTTTTTTAATGAAAAAATGCAACAAGAGTATTCGTGACTTGATCTTTTGAATGTCTTGCATTACAAATACTTTGCATCCAAATAGAAAACTCTGCTTTCAAGTTTAAAGAGTATACTTATTCCATTGATTTATCTAATTTATTCACTGTCTTCCTGTTAGATCTCAAACAGCTCAAGTGGGAGGCAGAACGGGACAAGTGGATTCACAATAGAGACATGAAAAGTATCATCAGGCAGAAAAAGAAGTTCAGGCACAAACCACTGAAAAACAAACAAAAATACAAGCGAAGAAAATAAATGTAAATTCTTTTGATATAAACTACTACCAAATTATTTCTACTTACTTTTAGTTTTTTTTGGTAAGCCATTTCTCTTCATCCTTCTCTTTGAGCCCATAAATACCAGCCCACTCATTACTCTTGTAATAAGCTGTGAAAATAAGAAAATGCCTTAAACTTGGCTGAATTAAGATGGAATTTTGAAAATATGGTTTTGAGTATATTTTTATACTAATTTTCAAAGGGAAGTCCTTTAGAATGTCATTTGTACGAAACAACTATATTTAAAAAATGTTTTGTTTCATGGACAGAATTACACTTGTGTAGTTATTAATCAAACATACCTTCCAAAACAGATGGCCACCTTCGCTTCATTTTATGTCTGAAATCTGGGGCAAAAGGAATTTCTATTAGTTACAAATTACTATAGCAGACTTTAACACAATAGTTGCACAGCATTTTTTTTTACATTGTCCTAATCTTTCGGAATTCACTAAATATGAAACTGTAGTTTGTAAAAGAGACAGAGCAAAATATCTTATATTTTCACATTTTTTAAAACAAAGTTAATATCCAAAGAATTTTTTTGTGTGAAATAAGACAAAAATCTCATGTTTCATTAATTTAAAAAAATGAAAGGAGAAAGAACAAAGGCCTCAATGATACAAGGAGATTCTCAAAGATTTGTACTGCGATTAGCAACATTTAATGCATTCATAAAGGAGTTTAAAGACTAGCAATGAATAAGTTTGTTGATGCAATTTATCTGATTAAAACAAAATGGGATAATTAAGAGCTTTAAAATCTGAAACGAGCGTTAAGATACAGTTTAGTCAAAGCAAGTGTAGAGTTATGGACATTTAGAAAAAAATAATTGCAAATATACTAGAGGGATCTAAACTAGTGTTTACTATCCTTTAGAGCAGGGGTCCTCAAAACCCAGACACTGGCCCACTACTGGGCTGTGAGCTGTTTGGGACTGGGCTGTGGAAGTAGGCAAGCGCATGCGCGCATCCTCATTTGCATAAGCAGCAATCGCGTGTGCTCCATTTGCACCAGCGATGGGTGCATTTGCTAGCCACTTGCACAGAATCACCCTCTCTCCCCTACCCCTCATGCTGGTCTGCAAAGCTGCAAAAGTTGGGGAAATTTGCTTTAGAGGATTTTGGAAATAGTGATGAATAGTTTGACAAAAGCTTATGAAATAAAAGGGGAAAAAAGGAACAGAGGAAACTAACATAAAAATAAATAATCTATTAATACAAATTTGTAGTTTGATCATATCTGAAATGTGGGTATAGCTCTGGTCATTAGACTTCAAAGACGATAGTACGCTGGAAAAGATGGAAGGAAAAAAGAGGACAATTAGCAGACTTGGGTAGCAACAAGTGCCGTTGGGAGACATGAAAGAAAAGGTTATAGACAGATCATGACGGGCATATCTATACAGTCGCTAAGAGTTGAAAATGCCTTGATGGCACATAAGCAAATCTAATGATAGTGAAAGTGCAGAAAATATAGACCAGTTGCTGCTCTATGAAGATGATAATATTTATGAACTAGTCAGATTATTTAATAAGTAAGGATGTGTAGAAAAGGTGTTTTCCCATTGTAGATCTAGCATGAACATACTGTTTTTACCACAACTTTCAAGAAGCCACACCTTTTCCTGGTCTTGCTCAATACCAGGGACATCCAGAAAAAAAATACTACACGGCTTCCTTATGGTGTGACTAAGTGTACCAACACTACATCAAAAATATTTTTCCCATTTCAGATATGATTGCCCACATCGATGAAGTTACTTGACATAAAAGTTATATCAGATTCTTACCTTCACTTGAGTTCATTTTGAAATACAAAGAATATGCGCCCAGAATTCCAATAATTTCCAAAATTATAATTTTTTTGAAGAGCCTGATGGAAGATTGGGAATTCATTGTTCAGCCAAACCCAAATCCTAGTGATAGAAGTGAATAGAGGTCAGTGGTGATAGCATTTCAATAGTTACTTTAAAGAACAAGAAAAAATGACTACATAAAGAAGCTGAAAGGGACAGAACTAAAGATGTATCTATTTTCTCAGATACATATCTCAGAATTTGTTAACTAATCTCACAGTTTGTTAAATCACTGCTGAAGTACTGGATATGATCAAAATGATTCTCATTTTGAATCAGATATAGTTTATCCAATATTCACTAAACATGCACGACAAGAATGGAATGTTCAGAAGATAGTTAATGTGTGATTTGTCTTTGTTAATACATTATATGTAAACATCAAAGAAATGTTCAAGGTGGTGTGAATGTATAGTGTTCATGTATGAGTATTAGAGCTGAGGATCTGAATGAAAATGAGTTGGATGCGGTGGAAATAAGGTCATTAAGTGCAATAAAACAATCGATGATGAAAGAATGTGAATACTAATGAGTGATAAATGCAATAGTAATATATTTGTTAATATACTTGACTGATAAAATCACAAAATGTGTATAAAGGATGAGCAAATGAGCTAAGTAAATAAAAAAACTGGATGCATGGAATTGAATTCCCAAAAGAATGGTTTAAAGCAGCAGTCCCAACCTTTGCAGTTTAGTGGCCCAGCTGGGAGGGGGGAGGGGAAGAGGGAACTAGGTCACACAAGCATTGGGTTAATGCACACATGCGTATGCAGCTTGTGTGAGTGGTGAGCTAGAGCACATACACATGCAACTGGACTCGAGCTTGTGCACATGTGTATGGGTGCCCGTCCACTGAATACATGAGTTGAGCTGCGCACTTGCATGCATGCTGGCCTGCCTCTTGTGTGGCCTGGTTCCAAATAGGCCGTGGTCTGGTACTGTGCCACAGCGCAAGGATTGGGGACCTCTGGTTTAAAAGACAAAAGGCAATATAAGAATCAATGTATGATTGGTAGAAGCAAAGATTTTCAAGTGAGCGGTGAAATCATTAAGAGGATTAATTTCAGAATTATAACTATTCAAGCATTAGCTGAATTAATTCTGTGGTTTTAAAATAGTCCTCAGTCTACAAAATACACTGTTGGGGTTAAGTTTTGAAATGAACCTGACCTGACCTGAATCCTAAGAGTAGTGCAATGTAGAGTTAATGCACTGAATTGGGGATATCATGTTCTTATCAACACTCAGTCACATATAATGACTGACTTGGGCATGACTTTTTCATGCTGTTGTGGACAAATTGAAATGAGGGAGTGCTTGTGTCCTACCTTCAGATTCTTCACAAAAGGCAGGATAATCAATGTTTATTTTTACCATAGACCAATAGCACAAATAAAAGCATTAAAAGCAACAATAATTAAAAAATAAAATTATTCACCACAATTAGTGGTGAATTATCAGTGGGCAGTTAAGAGTCTGCCTAATTTTGCATACGGTATAACAAAATCTGGCCACATTGAGGAATTGCTTCATGCTGATCAGATAACAGTAATTATACATAAAAGAGACCAGTATTTCCCAGTATTTTATTAGGTGAGGTGTACAATATAGGACATGAGCTGTAGTTTTAATGGCCTCTTGCCCACAGAGACACAATCTCAACTCATGGTATTTTTTTGTATTGGCCCTCCAAATTGCTGTGGGAAGTGCACTGGAGTGCACACTAAGATTTTTGGGACAACTATAAAAGTATCTTGCAGCTTTAAAAGGGAAAATTAGACTGATAAAAAAACATTGGGAAGACCCAAGGTGCTTTTTCAGGAGGCAACTGGGCTTTGTTTTTTCTTTTGAAGGCGTTTTGCTTTTCATCCAAGAAACTTCTTCAGTTCTGACAGGATAGCGGGGAATGGAAGAAATTATATTCCTTGCAGATAGCTGGTAACCTGCACCCTTTTAGCACTTGGAGGTTTATCTGTGTCCTCAGGGTCAACTGAGCTGTGCTCCTGTTCCTGTAGCTTGCAATTTTTCATCTGGAAATCCATTCCTACTCCCATACCATTCACAGGATGTTCATCCCAAATTGTATAGCTAAAAGCCTGTAGAGATTTCCAGAGGAAAAATTGCAGACTACAAATTACCAGCTGTCTGCAAAGGAATATAAATCCTTTCATTTCCCCACCATCCAGTTAGAGCTGAAGAAGCTTCTTGGATGAGAAACAAACCGTCTTCAAAAGAAAAAACAAGGAAGTCCAGTTGCCTCCTGAAAAAAGTACTTTGGGACAACCATGACCTGGATGACTGAGATTCTCTACAGACTTTTTGATTCTTGGGAAGAGATCTGATCTTTGATATGTAATTTGAGTGCACCAAGTGCACACTCGCACCCCAAGGCAGGATACAAATGTATTAAAGAGACAACAGTATAAAAGTATAAATATAAAGGCTAATATTGTTCACCGAAATTTGCTCTAAAAGATTTGCCAAGGCCAAAGACTTGCTGATGATTACTTCCATATTATTATACTGACAGTGGGGTGAAATCATATATGACTGCTGTGGCAACAGGGATTTGAATTGATCAGCATGCTGGGTGGGGAATTCTGGGATCTCTGAAATCCACACATCTTAAAGCTGCCAAGTTTGAAAAACACTGGGTTAGTCTATCCAAAACACGTTTGGTACTACGAAGAACTGCCATTTGCTCCCCAAATCAGCCCTTCCTCCTGACTCAGAGGCAGATAAACTCCTCGCTCTAACTTAAGGTCAAACTCATGACTTTCTATGGGTACCCTCCATGTAAAATTGCTACGTTTCCGCGCTAAAAACCTTGCTGCGGGGCATTACTCTACTTTTCTCTTGCGACAAAACATGCAAGCAGCAATTACTACAGATAGTGGCCAGACACTCACAAGCCAAACGTCCTTTTACGTAAAGAGAAGCTTCCGATCATTCTTCCATGCCTCTTCTCTTCTTCCCTCCGAGGGAGGAGCCAAGGCTGTGCGCGCAGGCGTAGAAAGTTTTTCGCGTCTGGAGGACCTTTAGCTACTACTTTCCATTTTGCGCATGTGCAAAAGTGACCCCTTCGAGGTTACGCAATTTACTAGAATCCCTCAAATAACGTCTCTTCTCCCCCCCCCCCCACTCCCGTCCCCGTGGCAGTTTATCGAAGCAATAAACCGGCCGAGCTGAGTACGCCCTCTGCCGGCTTGTTTCGGATTGAGCCTCGCAATAACATTACAATGACTTCTGCTCAGTTCAAACAAAAATTAGCATCGCGCAAGAGCGATGTTAAAAGACGCTCAGGGGATTTGCTAGTGCTACTCAGTCTCTTATTCCTGGGGCTCGAACTACCTGCTGCCGCTGCAGCACTTGTAAAATGTAATAATGGCTCCTTGTATAGAGTTACCTGATGGAAATTGAACATAATCTTATTGCACTTTGCCCAACACTGTAAAAATTAGGATGGCTACGTAGAAAGCTGCTTTGTACCTTTGTACCTATCGTTTGAGAGCATCTGGTCTGACTGCCATCTTACTTTGCAAAGTTCCTGATCATGGTATAAGAAATTAAATTCTGTAACATCCTTGGCTGCCAAGGATGAATCTATTTCTGGTTATATTCTGTTTGTAACTAATTAGCCATCCAGACTCACTAGAATGAAATGGCTGGCCATATACATTGAAATAAATTTTGATGTTAATTGGAAATGCTTATTAAGCCATTTAGATCTCTCTCTCTCCCCCTCCCCCCCTCTCTGTGTATGTGTGTATTTATTCTACTTTGTTGACCCAGCCAAGTCAAAGTTTCTTGGCTGTAAATGGATATTACCTGCAAAAGTGTAAACAATATTTAAAGAGGAGGATTTGATAGTTTTTCTCTCCTGGAGAATAGAAAGGGAGGAGCAAAAGATGGTAACCCAAGCTGGCTGGCTTTCTTATATAAGTGAGAAAACAAAAGGATAATGCTATTTTGTCCACCTCTCAAAATACCTTTAAAAGCTTTTGGTGCTTTAACAACAAGGCAGTTAGCTTAAAACAGAGAAAGCAACCATGACAGAGAAAAAATTTGTAGAAGAAGTAGAGAAAGCACTGGAAAAATCCAAAGGCCTTAATCTCCAGGAACTTCTCTTTTCCTACCAAGGAACTCTTTTCCCGAACACAGTGTGCAGTGCAGAGACGTTCCAAGCCCTGGAGAATTTCGAAAGCAGAAAAGATGATGCGGTGTTGGTCTCCTACCCCAAATGTGGTGAATACAAATCTTGTGTTATTTTGTTGCCAAATGAGATCATAAGCAACTATTAAAACACACCTTTTTAATATTGTGTATCTGAAGATGTTTGTAATATTTATCATTATCATTGAGATGGTTTATACAGTAATAGCACCAACTAATTCTTCCTTTTCTAATAAAACTTTTTGTACTGGAATTAGCTTTACAATTATTAGTTGGTGTTAAATGCCGCATTATGTAAGTGAACTGTATAAGCTATACACAAAAGAGAGAACAGAATGCTAAATAAAATACTAAGTGAATCATTTTATTAGCTTATTTGAAGAGGTTTTTAAATCTTAAAAGTATTTTTATAATAATGAAAAATTGCCATGTGCCATTAACTGATAGGTAGTTTTTACCCTGATGATTTCAATACAAATGTATAGTTGTACACTAATTGAAACTAATGGGTAATTTCCATTTCACCATATCTAGCTGCAAATTATTTTGCATTAAGTTCAGGTAATGAAGCCTTGCTGTGTTTCACAGGAATAATGCCTTCCTTATATTTTATTATAATTTTTCCCATTTTTTTCTTCCCCCAGGAGCAAACTGGTTGATTCTCATTGTGAATGATCTGATTGCCACAACGTTGAAAATTAAGCAGGAGAACACAGAATTGCCATTTATGGAATGTGGAGATCCAGAAAAGTTTCAGGTTAATTAGTAACAAAACTTGGCTTTCCAAAATGGGTTATTTCATCTACACCTGTGTGATAGTTGTTGTTGCAGTGAAATAAGGCAATAGAGAAAGTTCTCTTGTCCAGAATGTGGTCATCCAGCAATGTACTCTAGTCATCAGATGCTCAGGAATGGGTTGTGATTTTATTGCTTGTCTGGAATTTAAAAGTAGAGTGATATGAAACATTTGGCATATCTCAATATTGTTCTGTTTGGTGTACATGTGCAGATGGGATTTACAAAATCAAAGTTATTCTAACTGCCTTTTGATATAGGTGATGAATTACTTTTATATGACAGTAGGACCAATCTGTACATACATGAGTAGCCCATTTTATGTTTTTTTCCTTTCCTTGTTTTTGTTTGTAAAGAGGATGAAACAATTTCCTTCTCCAAGGATTGTGGCCACGCATCTCCATTACAACTATCTGCCCAAATCTATTTTCAAAAATAAAGCCAAGGTAGGCATTGTATTTAACTGATAACATTTACTTCTGCAGTTTCTTAAATAAGCAATTCATAGGAGTGTTGTGGGCCTACTGTAATATTTATGGGAATAATATAATATGTGAAATTGGGCAGCTATGCATCCTTTAGGTTACTATCAATTAGCTAGCATGACAAAGCATTGAGAAAACTGAACATTTGGAAGAAAAGTAGTAGTAGGAAAGAAAGTAGTAGGATGTAGCCTAGGAGATATTTTATAACACTAGGTATTGCAATAATTTAGCTACTGGACTATAGATATATATTAGAAACATAGGATATGAAGTGTCTAGTAACCCCATTTCAAAGTAAATTAACTAAGAAAGAAGCTCCCTTGACCACAAGAAGTCAGTGGATAGTGTGATACTGTGTGAAAGACTGCATTGTATACAGCCCAAATCTGGAGGTTGACAAAATGACAGCAAAGAGAACTGAAAACTAATTCTCTGCTGCCATTTGGTGGTTGATTGGATTTTGGCAGTCTAGCTCTGATAGTCTTTCTAAAGGTACAAGAGGATTTGGAGTATGGCCGATTGCTTTCTGAAGGATCCCATTAAACACTTAATGGGGGTGTAATTTAGGGTGACCATATTTTGATTTCCAAAAAAGAGGACAATCGAAAAAAAAATTCGAAAAAATATATAAAAAAAATAAATAAAAAAAATTCAAAAAAAGTGCAGCCTCGAGACACAAATTCCCTTCTTTCTCTCCCTTCTTCCATCCTTCCTTCCTTCCTTCTTTCTC
>JAEANM010007437.1:0-17735 GCA_017656035.1 Myanophis thanlyinensis | reverse complement strand
AAAGCAACCCCGCTGCCTTGGCAGCCGCCTTCCCTCCTCAGACAGGCCTGGGTCTCTCCCGAGGGCCAAGGCTCCAGATCAGGAGGGCAGAAGGGTCTCTGAGGCCCCCTCCCTGGGCAGCAGCCCCACCCCCCATAGGCCCCAGTAAGTGGATGTGTGAAGGTGCGCCAAGGAGCCACTCACCATCCCTCCGTCGCATCACAGCGCCCCCTCTGCTTCCGCCTCTTCTTTGTTTTGCTCCCCTCCCCCTCCCCTCATGCGCTTCTGCTTCCGCCCTCTCAACCACTACCCCCACCACACCACCACCCCAAACAGTGCTCTTCCGGCCGCACGAGGAGGGAAAAGAGCGGCTGTCCTAAAAGCATAGCGAAAGGTCTCCTTTTTTTTCTATTCCCCTCAAATTCCATTTGATGAGGGGAATGGTGGGGGCGAGCATTTTTCTGAGAGCCAGATGAAATGCTCAAAAGAGCCACACCTGGCTCCCGAGCCATAGGTTCCCTACCCCTGATGTAGAGGGAAGAGAAGTAAGCAGCACTGGTGGAAATACAGAAGGTGGTGATGTATGTCAAAATTCAACAATATCACATTCCTTTAAGGAGGACTGAATGGTGCATCCCAGATTCTGTGGATGCCAGCTATGCATTAACAGCCAAAATACTAAACAAACACAGCTCGTATAACACAAAATGTTCAGAGCTCTGTCTTCTCTGCTTTCAATGTGTCTCGTGGGAACAATTCAAGATGCTAGATTATGAACAGTAATGCCTCTTTTAATGGTTCAGGCCCAGTTTCCTAGAAATTTCTTCTCCATCTGTCCAGTCATGTAACGGATTCCAAGATTGCTCAGAAAGATTCCACAGGTCTGCAAACCATTAATATTTGTAATAGGGTTGAGCAACAATACTAATTGAAAAGGGAAAAGAAAGGTTGAAGTACATATGGACCCACATGGAACACCATGGCAACTCCTTAAATCAAACACCTTTTTACAGAACCATGCAAGAAAGCTACAGTGAGGTTGTGTAAGTCAAGAATGAGATTCCATGTTCTTTAAGAAGTTGTCGACTTGTGCCACTTGCGTTCCCTGTGTGCTCTGCATCGACTTGTTCCTCTTTCAATCCCATTCATGGCACAGTCTCCTAATTTGTAGGAGGTTCATTGTGTGATGCATATATGCTGCTGCTTGTACATCGAGCCAACAAAAACTTCAAAGCAGAACTTTGATTAGATAAGCCTTTGATCAAATCTCCCAGAATAAATCAGATTTGGGGAAAGAAACAGAAGAAGGACCTGCTTCAAACGAGCAGATGAAATCTGAGGACTACAAAACACATTATAACCTACTGAAGACCCTCACAGATTCAGTGCTTATGATGCTTTTGGCTTATTGTAAACCATATTCATGCTAGGACTTCCATATTTGGAGAATCCTGAGAATGAAGCTGAGTGATGAGGTGAGTTCCCTGATACTGATAAGAAAAGGAAGCAGTTCAATGCTGTTTAAATTCTATATAGGTAGTCCTTGACTTGTGACCGGTTCCAAAGTTATGATGGAGCCCCTCAAAAGGTACTTATGATCTGGTTCCACAGTCACAATGCCTCTCCCCTATGGCCATGTGACCCCTTTTCATGCACTCAGACAACTGGCCTGCATTTACAACCATTTGTAACATCCCACAGTCACATGATTGAAATTTATGATGTTTTTGCCAAAACCGGTGTTTGGCAAAAACACTCTAGGGCAAACTTTTGGTTCACATAACAACCATGATTTTTGTATAACAACTGCAGATTCACTTAAATACCATAGTGATTCACTTAACAAACATCACAAAAAAAGGTTGTAAAATCAGGTGGGTTACATGATGACCTGTTTTATGACTGTCACAACCTACAATTGTAATGGACAGGCTCCATTATAGTCAAGACTTGAAAGCTATCCGTATACCCAAACTTTTTGAGTAGATAAGGATAATGCTTTAGTCTTGGCTCAGTTTCTCTAATGTATCCAGCAACAAAACGTAGTAGTAGTAGTAGTAGTAGTAGTAGTAGTAGTAGTAGTAGTAGTGGCATTTTACACATCTGTCCTGGACCTATCAATACAGCTTCAGCTCAACTCATCTTCCAATACTCTGATATGGGCACAAATCTAATATCTAACAACTTCCTTTTCAATTCTGCATGATTGGGGTTTAAAACTCATGACAATAAGTGAATGAATGCTTTGTTAACTCTTATAGAAGCCAATGTCTATGTTTACTCGTTTAAGTTCATACACTAGCAAAGTGACGTTCTGTGAATCTCAAAACATAAATAGCATCAAATTGGTTAGATCTTAATTCAAGCATTTTAGTTTAGTTTCGATTTCTTCTTCTATTCATTTTTTTCTTTTTTCTTTACTTTGCTGTGTCCTTTAGTAAATAATATAATACAATGGCTGAGTGGCTTAATGACATTGGAGATGGACTTTGCTCCAGCAGTTCAAGTCCTAATACTGTGTGGCAGGGTGAGCTTCCATCACTCACCGCAGCTTCTCACCACCTAGCAATTTGAAAGCATGTATAGATAAATAGGTACCACTTTGTTGGAGAGACAAGCCAGCACTTTGTGCAGACAGTTAGAATCCTGCTGGCATTGAACCTTCCTAATTGCAACACCCATTTGTGAGGCAGCTTTGGTGGAGGGAGAGGGCCCCCTGGAGGACCATGTAGGGAAAATGCTCATATTTCTTATGTGGAGCAAGCTTGCCCCCTGTGGTGCACCTTGGAAAGCACGTGAGTGTGAGCCAATAGCAGTCTTAGGATGCCAAATTACTCCTCTTCATCAAAAATTGTAGTCTTCTACTTAATCTACCATCGCCAAATGCTAAATAAGGAAATAAGTAAGTAGAAAAATAAATCATCCCCTTCCTTGCAGTCTCCTCCTCACATGGTTAAACATATCCAGCTCCTTCAATCTCCATTCCAAACACATTTCTAGTCCCCAATCAGCTTTTTGCCCATCTCTGAAGCTCTTCCTTTTCAAGTTTAAAAACTTGCAAATGAACAAGGCATAACAGAGTATAACCATTGTTTTCAGTTATTTGAATCAAGAGTCCGATAGCAGACTTTTGTTTTGTTTTTTCAGTTAAACTTAATTTTATTACAATACATAACATTTTTTAAATGTTCATCAGATTCTTTCAATGATTTGGATACTGACTGTACTTTCCATCAATTGTATCTAGGAAGGAAGGAATACAAAAGAGAGAAATCAATTTCTTCATCAGCAACTGATAGCATCTTCTAGCATTACCCAGCTATGGCTGATTCAATGACAATCCAATCCTTATTGCTATTGTAACAGGAAAATGATAGCAGGATGAGTGTAAAAGACACTATTATTAGTGGAAAACCTGCAGAGAGAGAGAAAGAGTGAGTGAGTGAGTGAGTGAGTGAGTGAGTGAGTGAGTGAGTGAGTGAGTGAGATTATGTGTGAGTGAGATTTTGAGTTAATTTCTTGTATTTTGGCAACCAGATATGTATATTTTAAAACTGCATCCTCTGATTGCTTCACAATTAATTACAAAAGTGCTTTTCCCCTTCAAACAATCAAAGTAGTAATTAATTCTGGGGGGAAAAAAGACCTGCTGGGAGGACAAAACCTAATTAAGTCATAACCCGATCTTGGATGAACTAGAAATCACAGCACAGCACTGATGGATGAAGAACAAGTCATTCACTCTGCTCTGATGGGACTAAAGAGAGACTTCAGAGGAAGGGTCAGCAGCATCACTTTTGGCCTCAGGCACTCTCTAAATAATACTCATAGTCACAAGTATAATTTGTCCAAAAATATTAGACTTTCCAAGATTCCTGTGCTATATATATGAAATTTCTTGAGAATATCAATATCTTTTCAATCAGAATAGAGCTAAAAGGGACTTTGAACGATTTCTAGTCCAACCCTCTGCTCAGGCAGGAAACTTTATACCATTTCAGATAGGTGGTTGTTCAGTCTTTTCTTTAAAACCTCGTGATGAAGCCTGTATAAGCTGCGATTGTCAAGATTCTGACTAATGGACCCAACCAATTCAGTACTCCGAGACTTTCAGCTTTCTCAAATAACTGTTTTATTGAGTACATCATTTCGGCGTGGATGAAAACCAAACCAGCTCTAAATATTTATCGTGGTTTCAGTATAATTAAAGAATAGATAATTCCCTGCCTCGTGGTCAGAGGTCACACTATCCAATCAGGTGTTCTGGCATCTCCTACCTAGGCAATTCCCTTCAGTCTCTGGCCAGGACCGATTGAGGTGACCTTGGTTCCCACAGAATGGTCTGCTGTAATTGTCTGGTCTGACATTCAAGACTTCCCCCTCCCACACTGTGTAGCAATCTGAGAAACAGAAAAATGGCTTCAGCAGGCCCGATCCATTTTGAAGTTGGCAGCAATCTTGTGAGAATTCAGAATTCATGTATGAGATATTAACAGATTTCCAGGTGAAAACATAGAAGCCTTATGAGATTTTGGCAATGAGAATATGCTACTAGAAGAGGTTTCAGGACTACTAGTATTGAGTTTTCTGATCTGCTTAATATGACACTCTCCAGGTCAATACATAATTATGACATTTCCTCCAGAAATCACCCATTGCTCTTTTCTTCTTTGTATTCCTTGTAATCATGTGTCTTCTCTGGGTTTAAAAGATCTGAAAGAGTGGTTGTATAATTCTACATTTCTGAATTTTAGGGAAAAAGAAAAACCAAGGAACTAGGTGAAGAAACAATGTGGTTTGTTTTAGCAATTCTCTATGTATCCCCTGATAGTTCTGAGCTGCACTTGTAGAGATTGAAAATGAGTTTGCACAACAATTGTGCAGGTTTTTATTTATTTATTTAGCATATGGCACATATTAGCCAGGGATTACTGAGGTGCAGTGGTGAAATTCAG
This sequence comes from Myanophis thanlyinensis, assembly GCA_017656035.1. Taxonomy (NCBI): domain Eukaryota; kingdom Metazoa; phylum Chordata; class Lepidosauria; order Squamata; family Homalopsidae; genus Myanophis; species Myanophis thanlyinensis. The sequence continues at coordinate 12,801 of JAEANM010007437.1, read as the reverse complement.
CCAGGATGTGCCGGTTCTGCTGTACCGGTAGCGGTGATGGAGCTTGGCACAGCCCATCCGCTCATGGTGATGTTTGGGCCCTCCGCTCTCCCTCCCGCCCTTGTTCTTTTCTTGCTTATATTCCCTTCAGTTTTTTAGTTTTTTACTCACCTGGGTTATGCATCCTTCCCAATCAGCTGGGAAGCCTCTGGAATGGAAAATTTGTAGTTTAAAGTGTGAGCGTACCTAATTGGTAGTGAAGCAGGTTTAATTGTACCACTGCCAAGGTGGCTAGCTGCTTCTGTGAAAGGAATTATTTCGGGCAATGTTATCTTTACCCTCGGGGATGCCTGTAGGCAATGGGAGGGGGCTTCTTTCTTGTCCCTACATGGTTTATTTGCTCATGGAATTTGAGCCACTGACCTGATGACCTCAGCAGTGTGCAGGCCCACTGCCTTACCACATGAGTCACTGCGGTCCCCTATTTTGCAGGTAAAAAAGTCTAATGATTGTGTTAGAATACACCACATAGTCATTTTGCTTTGGTCTTCATAGTAAAGAGGCTACACTGATTGCAAAGCAGCTTTGAGAGGATTATTTACTCAAAGCTTTGTCAAGACAAAGCATCCCCTGAAAAATCTACATGAGTCTTGTATCTTGCTGGCTGTTCTACCCAAATCTTTGTATTCTGCATGATTAGAAACAATAGGCAAAACTATGGTATTTACAAAACAAGCACTACCGTGATCAAAATAATTGCTCTATTTATAGATGAATGATTCAAAATGTAATGTTTTGAGAAACTCTGAAATATAAGACACAGATATTTGTTCCTCATAGGAATCATTGATGTTTCTTTAATTTCTCAGAAATGCCTTGAGAAACATTTCTACCTGAATTCCATATCATAATGAGAGTGAAACACAATGGCCATTGTTCATCTGAAGTCCAAGCCAAGTGTGTCTTTTGAGAAGAATTGGCACATAGCTGGTTACAATTTCTGTTTCCAAAGTCTGAGTTAGCATTCTTCTCACTCGTAGAGATGAATTTTACCCAAAAGGAAATGTGAATAGAGGCAAGTGAGTTTGCTGTTGCTGAGAAGTTCTAAAGCCATTACAAGGACAGACTATTTAAATTTCAAGAGCAGAGCATATGAAATGGGGCTCTTCTTCTCAACTAATCATTAATACATGGCAGTCAACATGGTGATCTGTTGACAACTTTTAACATGGAAGCATGAGGGGAAATTCCCTTGAGCACCAAAAACCACATAATACATCCAAAGGAAGAAAAAGGCCAATTTAATTCTGGGGAAAAAAAACCCAAACAGCGTTCACAGTGAAGAACAAAAACAAAAACCCCACAAGGATTAATTATACAATAAAGGCATAAAATAGATTTTGAAGACGCCTACTTTCTCTTGACATAAGGCACATCCACCCAACAGAGTATAAGAATATTTCTTGTTCCGGGAGGGACATAAAAATGACCCTTTCCCAATTTTGGTTAACATTTTGTAGAATTTAAATTGATCTCACAGTGAGAGCTTAATATATCACTTCATGGATAAAATTGCTGTCAATTCACACTGGTGGATACATAGAAAGTGATGATGGAAGCATCATTTGTTTTTGCATATTTATTATATTAAGAAGTATGACCTATGGTGTGAATATGGGCAAGATTCATGCCCCAATTGGTTCTTTTGGAAAATGTGGGAAATTAGAGATTGTATCTAGAAGGCAGTTAATGTCCCCTATGTTGAAAGGGGTGGGTGGGTAATATAATGCTTTATGAAGAGGATCGCCCTGAATCTGACCAATCTTGATAACTATCACCAATATTCAACCAATGTTGGGTTCCAACTACCCCATCCATCTTAGAGGAAAGCCAATTTTGTGGACCTTTGAAGTAATATTCAGAATGGGCATTGGATGGAAACTATGCTGATTACCTGGCAGATAACCTAGATTAGGTCCTGAATGGGAGATGTGGAGCCTTCTTTGTCCTCTTAAACAGTTCAATGTCCTTCAATAGTATTAATCTTTTAGGACTTAATCTTTTGTGAGGTTGTTAATCGAGTTTATTGTTCATTCTGCTCTTTAGGTGTATGATAGTAGAGAGTTCACTGAGGTAATTGCCATGTTGAGGACATGACAGAGGTCTTGACATGAAATATGAAGGATGTTTGAACCTCTTGCCGAGTTTGAGAAACCACAATTACAGCTTCATAACCAATTTAAAAACCCTGAGCTCCCAATGCAGCCTTTATTGGACATCTATCTATCTATCTATCTATCTATCTATCTAATATCACATTTCTATTCCGCTAATCTGATTTAAATGAGATCATTATCATTAGGACGTTTTTCTTGATCTCCAATCAAAATCTATGTTCTTTTAATTTAAACCTATTGCTTTTTATCCTTATTCTTATTCTTGGACAACTGTGAACAACTATGCCCCATCTACTATAGGACTTCACCTCAAATCCTTGATGGTAGCTGTCAAAACTGTCTGCTTTTGTTCTCTAGGCTAAATATACCCAACATTTTCAATCATTCCTCATATATATTTCCTTCTATGCCCCTTATTGCTTTGGGTATTTTCATTTGGGTATTTCAGTTTGTTATTCCTAAAATGCAGTTCTCAGAATGGGAGGCAATATTCTAGATGAAAGTCTGATTGAAGAGGAGTAATAAAACCCTGAAAAAATGTAAAATTGTATTTGCCTGCCCTTCCTTTCCTTTTTTTCATTCTTTCCACTTGCATCACATTTTGAGCAATTTCAGTTGGTGACCCACCAAGATATACATGTATCCTTTGTCCATAACTTCTGCCAGGTATGTGTGTCCCTCTCCACCCGCTGGCAACATTTATGAATGTGCATTCATCCTTATAGAAATTCATCAGGCTGCCCTTCCTTTAGGGAGGTTGCTACATAATCAGAAGACTGGTACAGCAACAAGAGTCCAAGCTGATCGCTAGAATTCAACTTAAGGAAGAGAATCTCACACCCAGAAATTTGAGGGGCAGCATCTCTGGAAGCCATAAGATGTTTCCGAATGACAACTACCATACCCCCCCATCCCTACTGTTGATCAGGAATCTGATGAATTTGATGATTGGCAAAAAGCAATGTATGTCGAGATGGAAGAATTAAAATACAGGCCTCTGCAGGCCCTTGAGACTATGGAAAGTTCCACAGGAAACCACTAGCCTGTGGGTTAGGCATGTGGGCAAATCACAGAAGACATGCTTGGCAATTTTTATATATCTGTGCCTTAACTGTTGTGTGCCAGCTTTCTCTTAGGTAACTAAGTGAAAGCAAAGAAATGTATAAATAGACTCCATCTTTTATATTTTACCTGAATCCCTGTATAACACTATCCTGGAATCCCACACACATCTACGCCACACACTAAAACAAGCTGAGCATACTGTATTTCTGAAAGATGAATCTTTCCTTCCAGATTCAACCAGGTCTTTCTAATACATCTAAGTCAGTTCTCTCATCTATGATTATATCATGGATAGGAGAAGTTTTATTACACGTTGCTCAGGTATTCAGTACCACCAGCTAAAAGCCAAAGCCTTCAGAAGGGACCCAATTCTGCATCCAAGTAATTCAATACAGGATCTAGGATGGAGCCTTGCAACAAGCTTCTCAACATATATTTCCAGAAACACACACATGCACACGCACACACACACACAATTGTTCATCCAGTTTTGTCTACTTTTAGTGGTAGCATAATCCAGCAAACTTTTTTTTTCTCATTTTCTACTAGAATCTCATGGGAGATTTTTCTGAAAGTTTTCCTGAAATGAAAGCACATTACACCTACCATATTTTATGCTCAATTCAACAGGTTGCTTCATAAAAAAATAGAACTGATTGGTTTGGTACAATTTATTCATGATAATGGTATACTGATTCTTACATGGTATTCATTCTGATATTCACAAAACGTTTCCTTACTTATCTATTCCTATCAAAATCAAGACAACCAGTCTGTAGTGATATGAGTTTTCATTTTCGACTTTTTAAGAACAGTAACATTTGCTCCTCTCCGGTTCTCTGGTATTGGCCCATCCTCTATGATTTTTAATATCTCAAAAAAGGATTCCTTGATGGTATCTATGTGCTCTTAAATGTAAATTGTCTCATCATGGAGACTTTAACTTGACTTAGTAGCCAGATAGTCCCTAACCATCCCTTTAGAAAGTACAATTCAGTAGCAACTTTTTTGGGGAAAAAATGTGACAGCTGCATCCAAAGTTCTCAGGGGACATATACCAAACAGGGCTTTTAAATTCTATATTTTGTCTCAAACAAAACATTGCAATCAAGGGGAAGAAAGCTTGCCTAAGTGTTGTTTGACCCGTTGGGAATCATCTCCACTGAAGTGTCAGTTCAGCTACAGGTAGCTTTCAGACAAATCTTAGCTTCTCGTGAAAATCCACAGTATTGGAAAAATAACCTTAGCAACTTTTGCTGTTGGTATAAGAAGCATGCAATCTGTATGCTAGACATGGATTGACAGTGTGGGCTTCTAAGAGGGTCCAATTCTATTTGTGTTTGAAATTTAATGGAAAAATAATTCAGTTCAAACCATTTCAAGAATTTTTTTTTTTTAATTATCCATTTTAAATCATACAATGGGAAAGGATCAAAAAGTTTGCAACTGGGTCGTTTTGGAGCTTCAGTTATATTTTGGAATATAAAATGAATGTAGCAGGAATGGTAGACAGTTTGGATCACTTTAAGCCTCTCAAACTTCACCTGACTATACTGAAGACTTTCACAGCAATACATTTTTTTGAAATATTACCCCTGTACCTCTTTTAAGGCAGAGATAACAGGGATGAAGAACAGAGAGCACAGCAGAGTCCAAAACTGTCCAGGATGAAGCAAAAATTGGATTGAGTCAATGCAGCAACTTATTCCAATTTTAAAAGAAAACTTTGAAAACTTTAATGTTTTTTTTAAAAAAGACTGAGTTTTCCATTTGCTTTTCAGATGCAAAGCTTGGCATGATGTGGAAGCATGGCACATTCTCTAGAACAAATGCTTTGCTGCCTTCTCACTTGGATATTTTGGAAAGGGAACAAAAGGAGGGGTTAATATAACTTGTTGGCAAGCATGGTTTCTCCTGCTGAGAACCTCTACCTGGCTGAGATCTTATTTGGATAGAACCTGTTGGCAAAGCTCTTCTGGCTGGGGAAAAAACACTTTTACAATCTAACAAATTTTGCCTTTTTTTAACTAACAAAGCTTTTGCAAGTTGCATCTTACTTTATCAGATGCTTGGAATAGTTGATGTAGTCTTATGAAATTTGAGTTGAGGGGAGAAGGCGGGGGGGGGGGGAAGGGAGAGGAAGATAGGCCGATCATGTAGATGCAGGATACATAAAATAGATTTAGAAATACCTTATCAATAACAACTGCATTGTGTCAACCCATTCTGTTTGTTGAGACTTACTAAATATTGCCCGGAAACTTTTAATGATATGTTACTTCAGCAATTTCTTGTTTGATAATGCTGTTAAAATCCTACTTTACAAAATAAGTAATTATGAGGTTTATCATGTCCTGGGAAGTTACGATGCTATTATTATGGTCTATTTTGAGTCTTGATGTCAAACTTGTGCTTATAGTGGAGGCAGAGCATGTGAAAGCACCTATCATCTTGTGTGTATACTTGTTGAGGTTTGCAATGATGCTGTTGTTGGTATAAATGTGGGGGCAAAGTAGATATCTGGGTTTGTTGCAAAGACTGGTTCCCATATTGGCATCATTGGTGGTTTCTTGCTGCTTGAGAGAATTTGCTTCAGATTGGGTATGCAATATGAGGCAGTTAGCTCTGTTGTGTTATTGTCCAATGTTGGCTGCAGCTTATTAATTATGTCTTTGAATAGTTTGGGCTAAGAATGGTAGGTAACAATCCGTGGTGTTCTGTTGTTCTGTTTCTGTGGAATTTAGTTCATCCCTGAGAATTGATGTCAATGTATTGATTTGTCTATTGATCTCATTAGGTTGGTAGTTTAGTCTCCTGAATGCCTGGTTTAATCACACTAGTTTAACATCACTCTCAGGTGGGTCAAAACAAATTATTGCATAGAAACTGGCTACAGATGATAGATTTGATGGTGTGGTGGAGTGGAGTGGAGTGGAAGCAAGAAGTGTATAGATAGGCATGGCAAACTGTAGGTTTCTTGTATTACAATATTGACTTTGTGAACACTGTGTAGTTTTACAGTGACCTTGAGGAAGTAGATTTTTTTAGTAGCTAGATCTAGGCTGAGGTTATGATAAAGCCAAAGTCATTGAAGTTATTATGCTACTTGGTGAGAGATTTGTTTCCATATGTCCAGATTCTGAAAAACATCATTAGCGAATTTTCTTCAAATTAAGAAAGGGGTGAGATTTAGGAATATGTTTATCTAGGTCAGCCATGAAGATATCAGCATAATGATGAGCCATATATGTGCCTATGGCTGTGCCACTGACTTGCAGCACATACTATTGCGAAATGTGAAGTAATTATGACTTAGCATAAAGTCACAGTTTTACAGACATCTATTTTGACATCAGTAATTGTATTCTTCATGGCTTAAAGTCCATGCTTGTACGGATTGTTGGCATACAATACCTCATGGTGGCTAAAATTATGTTTTTAGGGAGATTGACCCACAATCTAAGGAGATCTGAGGAGATGGCTTGGTAGAATACGGTGTTGGAAACCTCCCCCTCAGCTTCTTATTTACTATGGCAATTGTCATTCCTTTGCTAGATTGATTATTATAAAGTCATTGTTATTATTGAGACCTTGGATACATTTTGTTCTGTTCTGATTATATTGTTGCATAAAGATAACATTTTTTATGATTGTAGCTTTAGCTATTGGTGAAAGCATTCAGTGTATAATCTAATTCAGTGTTGCCTCCATCTGAGGCGTCTGCATAATGTTATTGTTGTTATATAATTGTTGTTTAGTGCATTTAAGTTTTGGTGTAATCTATGGTTGTATAACTTGCTTTTGTGAACTGATGTAACTTTGCTGCCTATAATCCATGGGCTTTTCAGCGAACCAGGCAGGTTGGCACAGGGAACTGAGCAGAGGTGAAATTCAGCAGGTTCTAGCAGGTTCGCTAGAACCAGTAGTAAATTTCCTAAGCCATTCAGAGAACTGGTTGTTAGAATAAATCTCCTTTTGTTTTGTTTTTCCACTTTACAGGGTTAATCCTATAAGGAAGGCAGGAAAAAAAACCATTCTGGTGGTGTTTCTAGCCTAATCTTTATTGCCCTGCTTACAGAAACAGCCCACCCAGTCACATGACCCCCCCCCCCAGCCATGCCCACCAAGCCATGCCCTCAGAACTGATAGTAAAAAAAATTAAATTCCACCACTGGAACTGAGGGAACTGGCAAGCTTGGCACATCCTGAAAGTAACCCCATGTCTCTGGTAGGATTCAGTTGTGTCAAAGTTGTGACTATCTAGAAATACTGTATGACAGAGAAATTAGAAATAGGTGGGCATAATGTCATATAAACTAACCACAGAGACAGATGCTGGGACAGAGCAAACAGCACCTGTGGCTTTCTAATGATTAGAAGAAACATTTGGGGTTCCCTCTATAAATGTAAACTTAGCATTATTCACCACTGGCAAAAGATTTACACTAGTCTCATTTGTTCCAGATGTAAATGTAGCATTTGATCCAAGAAAGCATCCTTGAATGTGTTACACAAAGTGCTGAGAACTGAGCCGATTTCTTAATTGTATTGCCAGAAACTACCCAAAAGTATTATAATTATTCAACACAAAAGATAACAAAGTTATGGTTTGTATGTGGCCACATTCAGGAATTAAATAGCTGATGATATGAATAAAGTCCAAAAGCCATGTTATTTTTAAAATAATAGAATACACAAGTTAGAACCAACCTTATAGACAATCTAGTCCTATCTCTTTCTCAGTATCAGAAGTGTACCATCCAGATTCCATTTAATCATTTCCCATTATGGAAGACCCACCATTGGTTCACAGATTGTTCCATTGATTGACATGACAATAATCCTCTGCTGGTTTGAGATTTAGAAGTGCTAATTTCCATTGATTGGCTACTGATATCAGTATCAGAGAACTTAACTCAGTGTTTCTTAACCTGGGCAACTTGAATGGGGTGTGGTGTGGATTTCAATTCTCAGAATTCTCCAACCAGTTATGCTGCTGAGGAATTCTGGGAGTTGAAGTCCACACATTTTCAAATAGCCAAAGTTAAGAAACACTGCCCTTCAGCATTCTCCAAAAGAAGGAATGAAGAAGCAAAATGCTATAGCCCAAAAGCAGCAGGAAAGCCCCTGAATCAACAGAGAACTTCAACAGTCACAAAATATTTTGCAGCAGACAAGTTTGATGTGATCAAATCAAGCAAGTTTGTATTTTCAAATTTGCTTCAGTTCGGTTATTTGTCTAAAATTTGATCGAATTAAAGCACTTTTCAAAGTGTGTGTGTGTGTGTGTGTGTGTATAAATACATATATATAAATATACATATACATATTGACAAGTTGAACTTGTCGATCTGAAAGGTCAGCAGTTCAGCGGTTCGAATCCCTAGCACTGTGTAATGGAATGAGCTCCCATTACTTGCCCCAGCTTCTGCCAACCTAGCAGTTCAAAAGCATGTAAAAAGTGCAAGTAGAAAAATAGGGACCACTTTGGTGAGAAGGTAACAGTGCTCTGTGCCCCTTTGGTGTTTAGTTATGCTGGCCACATCACGTATGTGCGTGGGGAACCTTTACCTGTATGCACATATATATGCACACACACACACACACACACACTGTAGATAGTTATAGCCATTATTTTTCTTTTTTTATCTCCTTCAACTCCCTTTCCCCACTGACATCTCTCCACCCCACCTTTGTCATGGGGTTAAAGAAGAATTTTGGAACACATTTTCTTCTTCATCCATATCATTCAAGCAGAACATGAACTCATTTTATCAGCTGGGAGAAGAAATTTGTTAGTGTCAAAGCTCTGTTGATATTTTGGTTTTCTATTAAGTATCTCTTTGTTTCATTCTGCCTGTCAATTGCTTCTATCTTTCTCTCTCTCTTGACCCTATCAGCATCCAAATGAAAATACACCCACACACATACACATCCTCTGTTCACTTGTAGACTTCATCCATATGGGAATTACTACAAAATAAACTATGTTTGGGCTCGTTTATATTTGCCATCTCTGCCAAAGGAAAATAAATAGTTGCAATGCATCTTTTGGGGGAAAAGTAATATGAAACTGATTTACCTTCTTAAAAAATGTTGTGTATTTATCAAAAGCAAAAGCTGACTTAACGTTGTACCCATAGGAAGAAAAATGGATCTGTTGATTTAACTTGTTCTTTCAGCATTCCCAGCAAAATCATGCAGTCCAGTTCAATGCTTAGAGAAAAAAAGATGGAAAATTAGGTTTTCCTCCCCTTTTGGTACTTATGGAAAACATGTCTAGTTTATTGTATGCCAAGCCAAAGGCTTTGTGTGTGCTTCTAATGTCTGCCTTTAGTTGTCTGCCTTTGGGAGAACTCCACAGAAAATATGCAGGAATTCAAATACAACTTTATATGTAATAGAATTTATGGAGTACAAGTTGTCTCATAGCATTAAGTACATTAACTGTATGGATTTTGCTAGACTCCTTTTAAAATGAATTATGTGATGCTGTATTTGTTTCCTGCAATAATTAAACTGGATGGATACCTCCAGCGTTAAGTTCCCTATAGGCAGAAAGCATATATGAATCATATATATACTATGAATTATAAATAAGAACACAGTCCATCTCTTCTTCATAACTTTAGAAGTTAGTTCCTTCAGAGGACATCTGTTCCATTTTCTGCTCAGTGCAGGATTCACTAAAGCATGATGGTCTCTGAAAACCCTCCAGTAAAGGGAATCAAGTCAAATCCTAAAGCAGTTTATTCCACTAATCTCACTATCAGAACTTTCATCCTAATAAGTAACTTGACTCCACCCTAAAAATCCTGGACCTGCTTTCTGGGACAATAGAATTATTTATAGACAAATTAATTCTCCATTCTGTATTTTTACTTTTTAGTTATTTGAAAATTGCTGTTCTTTCACCTTGAGTTTTCTCTTCTGTGAGCCTGAAGGTATCCAGTTCCTTTAACCATTTCTCATAGGACTTGGTTTCCATTCTCCTTGCCATTTTGGTGGCCCTCTTTTCAAACCATTTCTTTGTTGTTATCTTTTTTGGACACATTATTCCAGATACAGCCTGACCAAGGCAGAGCACAACAGGGCACACTTCCCATGTAGTCTGGACTCTGTTTACAGTATTTTTTAATGCCTCCCAAACAACATTTGATTTTTTAGCAGCTACATCACACAGCTGGCTGATGTTCAACTTGCAGTTTTCTAAAACATTCAGATCCTTTTAAACATCAGTACTCCTGTTGAAAGGATTAGCTTTGACACCACTTTTACCTGGGGAATGCTTGGTTGGAGACGCCTTTCATGTTCCCATTAATGTGGCCACTGAAATGGTACCTATCTATCTACTTGCGATTATTCACTTTTGAATTGTTATGTGGGCAGGTGCTACAGCAAATGACAGGAGCTCACCCTGCCATGCAGCAACACTCAGGTCTCAAACTCAGGCTTGCTAATCTTCAACCCAGCATCCTAACCATGTGAGCCATGTGAACTACCACGCTGCTTAGTGCTCCTCCTAAGCCATATCTGTCAAGACTAGAAGAGTTTTGAGTGTATAAATGTGATTGTTCAATTAGTTTAGGAATATTATGGTATTTCTTTTAGTCTTGCCACAAGACCATATCTTTGGAGCTTGAGAGTTAGAAGTAGATACTTACTTGGAGGGGGCTTATCTTTAGCACAATCTTTCCTGTGAGAAGCAAGGCCATTTTGTCCGCACCTGGAGGAGCTGGCATTGGAAATGAACTTTGGATGCTACCCAAAGTGGATTGGAGCAGTGGGCAGCATGTGATGAATTGGGGGGAAAAACTTTGACTTTATGTTGGGTGGGGAAAATGTGGGAATTTAGATTTGGGTTTTCTCCAGACATGCCAGTATGATGTCTTCAATAAAATCTCATTCTAAGGATAATTATTGCTTTGGAGTTTTGATTACATTAGGGTGTTAGCTGGAACCCTGACAATATATTTTCCTCTCCTTCCTTCCTTCCTTCCTTTTTTGTTCTCCCTAAATGCAGCATTTTAGTTTTCTAATCCATTATGGACTCTGACTTGTTATATTAAAATATTAATTTGAATCTTTTAGAAAATACAGATTACTGCAGAAAGAAATTAGAAAAATCATGTGAATGAATACTTGGAGAAAATTTGGAAGCTGAATTGAAGTTGACTGAAAAGTTTTAATAAGTACCACCAGGGATATAAACAATGATCTCATTGGAATCCAGCTAGAAACCCCAGAAACAACCTAATCTGGTACAGATCATTCTGGGTGACTGATTAAAGTTTTAAAAAATTGAGTTTTAAGGTTTTATCAGTTAAGCAATAGAAAAGCTAAGGGGCACTATTGTTTAGGGCATCATTTGAAGTCTAGATAAGCTTCAGGATGCTATTTTTTGTTTTTGATTTTTAAATGGGGGTTACAGCAACATCATTTCCAGGTCCAGTGTATTGCTCTTTCAGTTAGAGTTACTATTATTACCATTAAGTGCATCTTCTGCTGGTTGGCAATTTGCATTGTGAATTGATTTAAAGCATCCCTCCCATCCTACTCAGCTTCACAAATCCTGGATCTGTAATACTGTCTCCATAGAAACAGGCCACAGTAGCTTTCACTTGAAAGTGATCATCAAAACTAGATACTCCAGCACTACCTAAATACTGAGGCCACCAGCAAATACACAGGCCAGCGACAACTTGAGAATAAAATTGCTATGTGCAGATCACATGCCTCAAGAGAAGTGGTTTTCCTTCTTAGAAACGAGGATTGGAGTAGTCTGAGCAATCACTAAGATATTTATCTTTGAACTTTTGTCATGGGGATATGTCATCTCATTCTTTCATTAAGACTCTTCCTATATACAGAATTTCTAGCAAGCATAAGGCTACAGGCAGGTTTTAGAGGAACAGTAATCATACATATGTTTTGGACTAGAACTATTGCAGTTCCTTGTTATTGCCCAAGATATAAGTCTAAAATTTATATTGATGTCATCCCCTCATGTATGGTAACATCAGCATGTTTTATGTTACTAACAAGGAATATTCTTTCTGTGCCAACTCAGAAAGCTCAAACTGCCCACGGAGCTGCTGATACAGTTCTACAGAGGAATTACTGAGTCTGTCATCTGTACCTCTACAACTGTCTGGTTTGGTTCTGCAACCCAACAAGAGAGACACAGACTTCAGAGGGTAATTAGAATTGCAGAAAAAACAATTGCTACCAATCTGCTTTCCATTGAGGACCTGTATATTGCAGGAGTCAAAAAGAGGGCTGTGAAAATATTTACAGACTCCTCACATCCTGTCCCAACTCCTACCCTCAAAACGACACTATAGAGCACTGCACACCAGAACAACTAGACACAAGAACAGTTTTTCTCCTGAATGCCATCACTCTACTAAACAAATAATTCCCTCAATGCAGTCAAATTATTTACTAAGTCTGCATTACTATTATTCTTCTCATTGTTTCTATCAACCATGTCCTCCCACTTAGACTATAACTTTGTTGCTTGTATCCTTACGATTTATATTGATTATTGTTTCCTAGTATGATTTGATTGCTTATTTGT
>JAEANM010007436.1:0-17735 GCA_017656035.1 Myanophis thanlyinensis | reverse complement strand
ATATTTATTTATTTATTTATTTATTTAATCACATTTATATACCGCCCCATCTCCACAAGGACTCGGGGCGGTTCACATCTTCAATGATTGAGCTACAATACCTGATGAAGAAAAATGGAGTGGTCTATTTTTCCCCCTTCTGAAGCATAAAAGAGTAATTGTAATACCTGAACAAGGGGCAGATGCCTCAGGATGATTACCTGTTGTAGTTGGGTACTGTACCCTTGTCCAAGTCTCGACGTGTGAAGGGGTCCACACGAGCACAGAACCATTCCAACTGCCCCTTATACAAGGTATCAGTAACATGAAGGATTTCTCGACACTTCACACGTAGGGCATAAGGGTTTGAATGCTCCAGGAAGCTCAGGTTAGTACGCACATAAAATGAGTCACCAAGAATTTTCTGTCTGGAATCAAATGCTTCTTTGAGAGGCTGATAACCTAATAAAGAGAAGAGAGTACAAGAAAGGAAAGAGTTTTTAAGGGTCTGTATAGACCAACATCCTACCAGAAAATTAGATGCTCTTTAGAGATGAAAAATAAATAATCAGGTGTTCATCATTTATATGTTTTAATATGGTCACCCAGATACAGAATATATTCAGCTTTGGTGTCCAAATGAATCGAAGATAAACACACCACGAGACCATCTGCCTAGCTACTTACCTCTCATGTCATGTGAGAATAGAAGAGCAGATGGGTCGTTCCAGTGCAACAAGCTTAAGTGAGCAACCTCCAGTGTGCAGTTCTCCAAAGACAGCCCCTCTCCATTTAGCTGTGCATCCCTAAGCTGATGGGGGGGAGGGAGAAAGAGGAGTCATTAGCTTCAGAATAATATTTCTGGGCTTAAAATAAATGTTTTGCCTTCTTTGTAACTGTAAGCCGTACAAGAAATCAAGAGAACATTGATAGAATACAAGCTAGCTAGGTTTCCTTAACAGATTTTTGAAACAAGATGTGGGTTTTTAGATCTTCCTTTAAACAAGGAATGGAAATCTTGTAAGCTCTTAAAAAAGGCACCATCAGGGCATTCTTTCGGAACCCCTCCAAAGTTTCTCAAACAAGCTACAGACTTTTTGTTTACTGGTAGATGCATGCTCCGTGCTTGGTTATTTCTGCCCATTGTCATTTATATGAGAAAACTATACACAGGAGAAACTTGTGTATGCAGGCTACATTAACAGCACTTTTATTTATGGCCAAAAGGCCCAAAATGTTTTTAAAAACGTTTTTAAAACCTTTTGGCTGTAAATAAAATTGATGAACAGCAATGACTAAGTCAGACACATGGAATAATCTAACATCATAAACAATTCCACTTTTATTATTCTCTTATTGTGATGGAATATCTAACAGACCTTGGAAATATGGAGGAGGAAGAAAGACCATTATAGGAGAAAGATTAAAGATTTAAAGAATGTGGCAGGGCTGTTAAAAATCTAGGGGGAAGGGGAAAATGTAAGAAACAGACCCAGAGTAACCCATCTTAATTATGGTGGATATTAATTGAGCTGAAGAATTGCTTTGGCAGGTTTTCAAGATTTTGCTACACTATCCTACTAGAACTAAAGTTTGTTCCAGAAATCCAAGTAATTGACTTTTTCTGAATTTGTCTGTCTCAAAGGGCTTGCCACCCAAAGAGGCACCATCAGGGCATTCTTTCAGAACAACAATCCAAAATTTTGCTCAACAGAACGTACTCATATATAGCAGAATTGACTTGCTGTATTTCTAAACGAATGAAATAATATGTATTACCATCCTGAGGGAGGGGGGGAGAGACTATTTAGTTCAAAATCTAAAATTACTATCTGTGCTAACATTCCTCAAGCTAGTATAACACATGCTGAAAATCAATCCTTGCTGAGAGATATCACATTTAATCAGATACTCGATGAGAAGACCAATCAGTAAGAAACATAAGCAACTCCATAATGTTTGGTACAGTCCAAAAGACCAGAATCAAAAGGTAAAACTTGAAAAGGAACTTAGAGAAGCTTCATTTCCAGGATTCTATTCTCACTGTGGGGATAAAAATATATAACCTATCAAATAAGATTTTGTTTTGTTTTTCAGTGCTTTAGAAACATAACCAAGAGTTGTGTTGGATAGACAAAAGTGCAGCATTCATATTTTGTAACAGTCAAATAGATAATGTTGAGCAATGCTTATGATATGCTTCATTCAATTCAATGTTGCTTTAAAGTACTAAGGAGTTATGTCTCTAAGTTATGAATGCAGGAATAATATGCTGGTTTCCAAAGTCGCCAGATTAGAGTGGCTAGCTACCACAGAACAGGGTGAATATGCTTGAGGTAAAATGGATGTTGTACATATAGCATATTGGCCAAAATGTGCCAAACTGACTGTTCTTATCATTACAAGGAAAGCTAAATGTGACGTATTTAAGACTGGTAACTTCATCTAAATTTTCTTTATATTACTACATAATATTCAGTAAAAGCCTAAATTAACCAAATCTATGATGTGTGACAGAGGTTAGTATCTTTGGACAATTTTTCAATAACTATGGGACTTGAAAGACTGTGAATTAGAATATAAGAAAAATAAGCAGTAACATTTATATCAAGAAAACATGAATTGGTTTCATCTACAGTAGATTGCTATGAGTGTATAGGCAGTTTGGAGTCCATAGATTGCTACCAATTGTGATGAATTGTGTTTATAGGAGAAAAGGGGAAGAAACAGACTTTGGTGGAAATCGTACAATATTCTGAATGAGTGTAATGCAGGATAAAAATTACTGTTAGGTTTCCTGAATGGATAGATGAGAGCAAGAGGGAAAAAATACAGAAAAGGAGACTGGATCTTCAGGAAATTGAAAATTAAGTAAGAACGGTGACTATATGTTGAGCAACTGCTCAGGAAAAGGTGTGCTTCAAAAATATGATTTAAACATGTCTCTTCATGCACATGTACCAAAGGCATTAATACAAATCTAAATTCATGATTATTTTGACCTTTTATTATGAGAATTAGTGAAGGATATAAGAGTGATGAGAGATCCTGAATATGGGACAGAATTCTTTTTTTGCTGTCAAAAGTAAATCTTGAGAGAAAAATTGTCATGGAATAAAAAAAGAAAGCCATTTAAGATATAAGTCTGAAGTTATAAAGTCTGATGGAAAAGAAAGTATGAGCCACACATGAAAAAATATTAAGACGATAGATTAATCTTCCAAGAGAATGAATAGAAAGTAGAAGTAAGTTAAGAGGATATAGAAGATGCCTGAAGCAGACAACTATGTTACTGAGGATCACAAAAGTAGGTAAAGATACATTAATGGGGAGTTTAGAATGGATGAATGGTGGAGTGATAAACTGAAAGAGTTTGTGGACGAGGGGGAAAAAATCCATATAAGAAAATGATTGCTGAAGCAAAAATGAGAACAATAGTATTTATGGCAAGTAATGTAATGAGAGAGAAGGAATCATTGTGAAGGAAACACAGAGCAAATCTGATGGATTTTTTTTAAAGTTCTGGAACTGTGCAGAAAACCAAGACAAGGAGCATCATTGGTGAAGAAAATTTAAAATAAAAGTGATACAATGATTTGAGATTAACTGAAAATGTTAACTGAAAGGAAATGTTAGAAAGAGTTATCTTAAAGTTGTATATGGGGATGGCAGATATATGTTGTAAAGTGGAACTGAAATAAATGCTTCAAATATTAACGTCCAAAGCTTCAGTGTTTCTCCCTTTCTTATCCAACTCTTCCTTCATACAAATTAACCATACTTCCAGAGTTCTATTCATACTTCCAGGAGCCGACATCCCTCTCGGAGTCCTGCCTTCTCAGCTTCTGAGCCTTGTTTCACCCACTGGACATAAATCCCAGTTTTGTTTCCTCCAAGGATGGCAATGTCTCCAGTCAGTCCCCTGCTCTGGGGTCCTGGAACACTCAGGGGACCTGCATTGGGCAAAAGCATCGTAACCGAACTAAAAGGGAAAACAAACAATGAGAGAGATTTAGATTCGGGTCTCTGAATAAATGGAGAGATGGATATCACTTCTGTTTTACAAGAACAATAGAGGCACATCCAGTAAAATGTTCTAGTTTACATCATGCATCAATCATGGAACCATGAAAGGCTGGATTTTCTACAACTACTGCAGAGTTTTCATCTGAAGAGCTGTGCAATAACTAAATTCATGGCACTGCTAGAGATTCTGGTCCCAGGGAGGCAAGATATTTTTATAGTGCAGCCTAAGGACACATGAATCCCAAACTTACATTTTTATCTTGACACAATAGTACCTCTCCTCCACCGCCCAACAGATCTACCTAATCTCAGCTATAGCAAGTTCCCAGCACCTTGGGCAACAGCCTCCATTTCTTATGCAAGGAAGATTGTTGACAGATTTTTAAGCTGGAAATTTTCCAGCTTTTTTCTTGATATTAATATGTAATGGACCACTATTCCCATCATCCCCAGCTACTGGCCTACTGGAGAATATGAGAGTTGCAGTGCTCACACCAGACTGCATTTGGAAGATGCCAGATTAATAAAAGTTATATTTTACCTGTCAACAAGGTTTGCTTTCTTTTATTGCAATTCTTTGGATCTAATATAATTTGCATGTTAATCGGAGTGGGGAGCTGCAGTTTCTTTCTTTTTGAAAGTGAACTGCCCTGGAAAAATATATTGTGGAGCGGTAAGAAAATAACTGAAAATATGAAAGAGGATTGCAAATCTGGATCCCACTTCCTAAAAAGAAAAGACTATATTCTAATAGTAGGAAGAGCCATTTTCATGATCTAGCAGCTTCCCTAGTTAGTGCCTGCTTGTCTGAACTGGCAAGGAAGTAGAAGGTGGTAGTACCTTAATTAGAGCCTATAGGTTGCAGCATCAGGGAGCTGAGATTTGAGCTTTGATGGTAGAGAACAACCTTATTATCTATGACAGTTGTGTTAATAAAGCTGTCTCTAGAAACCAAGGAGGAAGCCAAACAGACCTTCTGGCAAACTTTTGTGGATCACAATCATTGGACAGGCAGGCTTCTGATTTTGCTCTGGTGTGTGCACTGCTGGAAGAGGAAGGTGACCTGGCAGAAGAGGATGTGGTGGTGGTGGTGGTGCTTCCTGGTGGGAGAAAGATGGGCAGCAAATTCATATTATTCATTCTTATGTTTCATGTAGAGGGACTGGGGAGGTTCAGGGGAGGAGAAACACTGACATAATTATGAGAACAAAATCCCAAATGGAAGGGCTCTTTCCTTTGCAAGGCTACTGTCCCATCGGATGGGTGAAACTCAGGAAAGGGCCTACACACCTACAAGCTTGGGTCACTTGGGTCACAGGCTTGGGTGATATCAGCCCCCAAAGATAGCAAGTCATGGAGTAAATATGGCCTTTTTAAAGAACCCCCATATTATCCTAAAATTAGGACTGTGGATGTCCATTCATGGAATCAACAGAGAAGCTTGAAATGAATTTAGGCATCGAGTGATTGGGTTTGGGGCACGCATTTGCCATACCTAACATCTAAATGCAAAAATTCAGACAGAATTGTGCTAAATGCCAGTCTTCCTGTTAGATGCCTTGGTAGTGAGTGCCACAAAACTATCTGATCTCAGGATATACAGTGAGACAGGCTCTAGAGATTTACAACCTGTCACCAAGAACCAATAACAGCCAGAAGCTGAAACATTCATCTTTTCCAGTTTCTACTCTTCTGAATCTGAATCACATTCATTGTCTAACCACTCCCCCTCTCCAATAAATTAAGTACACCAAACAGGAATAACTTGAGAGCCAAGCATGCATGCAGGACACCAGTGAGCCCTTGGATAATTAACCCAGTGCTAGCAACTGAAGCATGGGGCAAGTGTGCCCCCTAGTGTAGATGCATATTCATGCAGGTGATTTTTAAGAGGGAAGCCCCTTCTCTCCTTGCCCCAATAATCTTTGTAGCTTTCAAGATGAAAATGTTTGATAGGAAATCATGACTAGCAATACCTGTTAAGTCTTCCATGCTACCAAAGGACCCATAAGACCAACTGAAGACAGAAAAAAAATACAGAATACAATGCAGAAAAGCATTACTTTTCACAAAAATCAAATCTCATGTTAGTATTTTTTCATTTCTTCAAATAATTCAGAAGACATATAAAATAGTGGGAAGTTCCTTTCCAGCCTTTGTTAATTCTCTACCATGTTATCATATTATCTATATTGATTTATTTTTTTATATAACCTGAGCAGGCTAACTTCACTTTGTCTGTTTTATTAATCCTAGAGTTTAAAATCGCTTACTTGGAACACCAAAACAAAACAGTTAAGATATCTGGAGAGCAGGTTAGAATTTAAGGTGCCCCTCTCTCTTTCCTGGCCTATTTCTATTCTCTGCCATAACATTCATTCCATTTCCAGAAGACAGATGTTTTTATTTCCCATACAGAAAACTGGTTGGCAGAGAGGCGAACCTTGAGAAAGAGGAGAAACTGGATTGTTCAAATTCAGCAATGAAAAAATATCTCATGACTTTCTACCAAACATTTGACAACCTGAATTAAACTAAGTCAAAGGGAGTCAATCCAGAATTCATAGTAACACTGCAATTCTACATGTCCAAGGTACAATATTCCTCTACCAGTCATACATTAATGCATTTTTTTACTCAACCTTGTCAACTTTAAGACGTGTGGACTTTGATTCCTAGAATTCACCAGCCAGTTCTGGGAAGTCCACACACACCTTAAAGTTGCAAAGGTTGAGAAAAAAATGCATTGATGTTGAAGTGTATTCCGCAGCAGGAAATATTCTTCTGAATGGACAAGCCCAAGGTTCAGGAAGATAACTGAGAAGATAACTTCTTTACAGCCTATTCTAATTGCTACCTCTTGAAAGGTGTTGGCCCATCTTCATGCAACCGTCGAAGTATAGAACCTGCACATGGTGGGAAGGGAAAGATGGAGAGTCGGTTTATTTCTTTCTCTCTCTCTGGAATCACTTCCTAAGGAAAACAGAAAACAACATACACTGAATTTAGACAAGTTCTTACCTCTCTATCCCACATTTCCTTGTCCCAGTTACTCTTTCGCTAGGCCTGATATCACCACTTGTGATTAATTTTAATCACAAATTACTCAACAAAAGCCATGCACGCATAAACAAAAACAAAACCTTTTTTTCTGATGAGGTTGCATCATGTCATACAGGTCATCAACTAACTGAGGCATTGAGGTACCATTGACAGAAGTGGAGTGATATATTTTAATTTAATTATTTCTTACCAAACTTTGTATTTTTTACAAAGTGGAGGAAATATACAGCACACTTCTTCCTTTTACTTTCCCCACAACAACCCTAATGAGGTGAATTGGGCTGAGAGGGAGTGACTGAGCCAATGCCACGTGGGAGTGACTGCAACGTGGCTTTCGTGGCTAAGACAGGACTAGAATTCAGTCTTCCGGTTTCTAGCCTGGTGCCTCAACCACTCAGCCCTGGTCACTAACCTGATAACCTCTCAAGGCTTAGGGGTGACATTTTCCAGAATTCGGAGAAGTCGTAATGGGTGGGACTATAAACCCAACACTTCTAAAAAATGTCAAATTGGTGAAGGTTAGCCTAAATACCAGAACTCTGGTCTGAAGCTAATATATCCAGTTTGCATATTTAGGACAAAATACAAGGGGAGGGTTCGAAGCCAATGTGTTCCTGGAAGCTACTCCTCCCATCTGGAAGCCAACTGTGAAGAGAACATAGGCTACAGCTGACAGGTTCTTCTCTAAAAAGCAAACAAGTATGGAAAACCAAGGGTGGTTTTGAGGCTGGCTCCAATCTTCTACAAGAGAATTGAATTATACAAGTCTGCATATATTCCAGCACATATGAAAGACTTCAGAATAGAGAAGGGCACCGCAAATATATAGACATGCCACAGACTTCTTTCAACAGTTGGATTGTCATTTGTTTTATATTTCTGGTTTAACAATCATGAAAGTCTACTCATCTAAAATTGCATACTCAAAGTTAGATGCTAGTGTCTCCTAAAAAAGGTGTGTTGGGAACTAATGGTTCAGTCATAATACGCCACCAAATTTTCAGATCAGTTGAATTTTCTTGATTCAGATTCACTGCACTCTCTCATTAATGGATGAGTATGTCTTCCTGCAATGAAGTATTTACCTAATGTAGGGGTCCAGTACATAACAGGCCAATAGTAGTGGCTGTGACAGTCTTGCCCACCTGCTGAACACAGTGCAGAACGTTACATAATTTTGTTGGTTCTAGAACAGAGATTTCATCTGTTCTCATCAAAAATCATAAAAGAGCAAGTTCCCACAGATATGCTGGGATTGCAATCCCCAATTTAAAACTTTTTAGATGTTTTGGGATTCTAACTTTCAAGATTTTCAATACAACCTGGAGGTAGTTGGGTTGTAGGAACCTGACTTATAGCCTCAACTTTGCCCTTACTAAATCTATTTTCATATATCAGTTTTTGCCATCTAAGCAGAAAAACAGCAATAGTTTCCAAGAACATGTAAAATTATCTTATACCAGATCACCTCTTTCCTCCAAAAAGCATCAATTGTCTTTCTTCATTAATAGCCACCACAAGATAGTCCTCCACATTTTGCTGAACTACAAGTTTCAGCATCTCTCACTATCAGACAGCTTTTGAAAATTATACCTCACTAAGTCAGGACAGACTACCCTCTGCCACTTAATTCTTTGCAATTAACTGAGGTCTTTCAGCATTTAAGAATGTGCCTTTTTAGTTCATGGCTAATGCAATCTCTACTTACCACATCTGGTTTTAGAGAGTCTCTTGGGAACACGATGTCCAGATCTACAATCCCATCCTCTAGGAACAAAGATTTCTCTATTATGCTCCAACTGCTGCTATAGAGTGAATGAGAAGAGGAACATATCTTGGGGGCCAGGAGGAGAGAAAAAGAGAGAATGAATGCAAGATAGTTCTGTAAAGTAACTCATCCATTAAGATTCATTCCTACATAGATACACACTGGGCCTTAATTTTCAGACAAGAATTGTTTGCATTACTTCATTTACTGCATTGATTCCATGGAGGGTAAAAAGAGCATTCCTTTTCTGATTTTAAGAGTCATCCAGACTGACTTAATCATTTCAGAGGGAAATTTCATTTTTGCAGTACCAGAATTTGTTTGATTTCTTAATATCAGGATAGAATCCTATGAATGCAATGGGGTTTGTTTTTGTTTCATATTGATAAAATATCAAAGGCTTGAAGAACAATTTGGGACAGTTTAAATCCTATAGACTTTAATGTAGTTTAAAATTGGAATATCTGTCCGTTTGCATTCTTGATGGAGAGAGAGTAGAGCTATTTTTTACACGTGCTTCTTGTGTTCCAATTTTAGAAGATGAAGGCAAGGAGGATAGCTTATAACACCACTCACATGTGCCCTCTCTAGCAAGCTTACAAGGAATGACAGTATCTTGGGGGTGGGGATTAAAAGGGGGAATCATCCTAAAATCCCTATGGAATCACAAGAGAATTAAGTCCAACCCCTCCCCCTCTTGAGTGCTGTTGACTCTTATCTAATTTTAAATAGGTGCTGAATATTCATTGAGAAGATTCCTGTGTATAGGCTTTTAGCAATAAATCTGTTAATTGAACTGTGTAGTCCTGTCTTTTGTGTCGGACGATTCCCTTAAATTCTAGTCTCCCTTCCCAAAAAGACATTGGCCTTCTCATCTTTCTTTCGAAAGGTCCTTGGTGCTCTCTAAGCTTGTTTTCTTTCAGACATTTCACTACCCAAAGTAGGCAACATCATCAGTGCCAGTCTGTGGTGTTACCTAGTTCAGGTAATGAAACATCTGCAAGAAAACAACCAAACTTAGAGAACACCAAGGTCCTCTCATTTCAACCCTGAGTTACAAATACTCTCCTCTAATTGTCTTTCTTTTTTCCTCCAAACATACCTTCTTGGCAAGCCCCCTATTACACAACTGTCCCTCTAGGGTGTTGATCTTGCCCTCAGCCTCTGTGAGTTTGCCCTGCAGGTCATCCCTCTCTTCCTCCAAGGTCCGAACACGTTTACGGTACTGGTCCTTCTCAACGAGGCTTTGGGAATACTGGAGTTGGATGTCATCTCGGCTCTGAATGGCCTAAAGGAAACAGTGAAGAACTGATGGGTGAGCTTATAGGCAGAAGTGTACATAGCATATGCTCTTCTTTTCTCTAAATTGCATTCTAAATAAATTATATCCAATTCTGCACATTGCTGTGTGATTTCTGCTGTTTTAGTATCCATAATCAAAAAGATAAAATGCTATAGTTTGTTTCAGCTCCCTTCTGGTATTCACCAGGCCTTCCTAAATAAAGAATTTCCTGATTGAAAGTAAAATTACAGTAAAATAGGTCTTTGAAATAGAGACAAATGAGAATGCATTGACATATAATTCAATCAGTATACGATTACTTGCAGAGCAATAGCAATGGAACAGAGCACATTCAATAAAAATAACCCAAATAACTGAGAACTGGTGTAAATAAACAATCCTGACAGACTTCTAGATGTTTCTATCTGATCTAAGATCTGAGATCATATTACACAAGTCTCTATGAAGAACCACACTGAGAAAAAAGCTGGATTGGAAACATAAAGCAAGTACCATTCTTCCATCTTATCATTCCTACATGGTTTCTGTATTTTCCTATTACTTTGAGCAGCATGAAATGGGGTAGCAAGAACATTGTTAACACATGGTTTAATCTATACCATAATTATAAACCAAGGAAATATTTCAGAGGAGAAGCAATTTACCTGATCTCTTTCCTTCTCAATCTCCTCTAATTGAGCCAGCACGGTGTTCATTCTGTGCTTATAGAGATCACAGTTCTTCTGCAGAGTATGGAATTTCACTTGCAAATCCTCCATTTCTTGCAGATACTGAGAAAGAAATTGCAGAGATGAATTACTTTCCAAGTAAATGTTCAGGTCTTAGACAAGGGCAGTTGGAGGTTTGCAATCTCATTTCAAACACCAGGGTTCAGAAAGAAGAAAGTGTACATCCATTTGTTTTGCATCGCTTGCATCCCATTTTCAATTATCATGCATACCTTAGGACAAAGGGACTAAATTTAGAATTTCCAGAACAGAAAGCATGTACCTGATGTTTAAAAGACATCAGAAGAAGGATAGGGGAGATTTTTTTCCTGCTGTGGTCCAAATTGCCTTAATGATACTCTATGAAGGTGTTCATTTTATCACTAGCGAGGTCCAGAAATGAATAATATTAGAATCTTATTTTCCTTTTTAAAAACCTGTTTGCAGGGGTGAAAGTGGGATAGTATTATCATCTTCCATTGTCTGTCTTAATTTGCAAAAGATTCCTTCCATAGGTTTTGCTGGCTTTTTTCAAAAGAATAGAACAATGTAAGGACTATCAGTGACTAGAGTCCAAAAATATCTTGACTGCCTTTAGCCCAAGGCACAGACATTCCCTGCTCACTAATGTCTGGAACAAGGATTTCATGTCCATTCCAATGTATCTCCAAGCTTAAATGTCTCTGTGTTATAGCATCTTACCTTATCTCTCAGCTGTTCAGCACAATGCAGCTCATTTTGCAAGGAGTTGAGTTTCTGACACAGTTCCTGTCGGTCTGCTTGAGCTTCCTTCCAGTCATGCTCCAGAATGTCTAGAAGAACCCTCTCAGAGCCCGGAGCCTGGTCTTCCCTTGCTTTCTAAGCAGTAAAGAAACAAAGTCACTCATCTACTAGGACAGTGTTTCTCAACCTTGGCGACTTTAAGATGTTTGGACTTCAACTCCCAGAATTCCCAAAAATGGCTGGGGAATTCTGGGAGTTGAAATCCAAACATCTTAAAGTCACCAAGGTTGAGAAACACTGTGCTAGGGCATAATGATTACAGGGTAATTAAGACCTTTGAGGAAAAAAAGAAGATAAATCAGCCTGCTTGCCTAGGGAATATTGTAAAATATCTCCAGAAGGAGCTCCAGAGTAGAGTTCTCTATCTATTCTACTCCTTGTTTACTTGACAATCTCCAAATGTGTTCAACACTCTTCATCCTCAGTTAACACTGGAAGGCCCCCCCTTTTTTTTTAAAGAAAGGCTAATCAATTCAATATCTATATATCTTCACCACCACCAAAAGTGAAAGCTACATTTGTACACCAACCTTCATACCAGTGCTGTGCCATTTTTAATTTCATGGCTGCTTTTAAATAATTCTGAATCCTCTAGTCTAGTAGGAATTCTGAAAACTGCCAATTAGCAAGCCTGGTCCCTTAGTTTCTAAGCCAAGGATGATTGTTAAATCTATTTGAGACTATAAGATTGATGCAGTTTAACAGCCTTTTCATTCCCAGTACGAGCAGCTTGGGATATTCTTCTGCCTGAGATGGCGCAATGAATGGTTGCAAAATCAAGATACATTGATTCTAAGGTCAATCAAGTTACTGTCTTCTAAAACAGAAAACCACACAAGCAGATCTCTCCCTTCCATGTCAGTAGAGAAATACATTCCACAATTATATACTGGCTTCCTTTTGAAGCCCACAATACTTGTCTCAATATCTTTAATAGTAATGTCAGGCTTCCATAGGCTGACTCTGCATCTGCCTGCATTAAAGCAGTAAGCCACAGTAGATGTCAAAGTCAATAATGTACAGGCACAGCTCTGGTTTTGATTATATTTAGATGAATGATATGAAGGGATCTAAGCAGTGAAAAATACTTACTCTAAAGAGACACGCTGTGTCAGACTGAAACCGTATAGCCAAAACATCATAGCTTAGCAATGTTTTATGGTTGATTATGAACATGGGCAGATGGGCTCACATCTTCCAAGATAAAAACCTTACAATTTCATGCTTTCTGGGACAAGTTCTTAAACTACTCTAGATAAAAGTTACAGAGTATAATGGAAATGGCAATATTTTGCTGAGTATGTAATAGATTTATATACAGTAACTGATTGTATCCATATGCTTCTTCCTCATGAATACTTTCCTTAAAAACTACATGGTTACTTGAATTAGAAGGCCGTAAATTAAGATTTGGATGGCACGGCGACTTATGGTGTGATAAAAGTAAATTTAATGTGGATTTTAATAACCATTTTGTTAAGACGTGCCATACTAAGAGTTTGGAATAAATATAAAACAAGGCTTTCTACGAAGTTACCCCTTTGGGTATCATCACAGGAAGCCTTTTTTAGAAAAGAAATGGTGGCAAAGATTGGTTGATGTATGGTAACATTTTATCTTTTAACTCTGGTAACCCAATATTAAAGACGAGACAAAGAACTTGAATTAGAAGATTATGTTTGCCGTTGGTTTACCTATCAACAACTAAGAAAAGTTTAAACTGGATAAAAAAAATGTTATGGATTTGACTTTGTTAAAAATAAATTGGAAATTTCATTATGTGGTAATGATGAATATATTATTGCTAAGATCTATAAAATGTTATTGAAATTGAATTTGGAAAATGAACAACTACAAACATTGACTGATTCAGTGGGCAAGGAACTTTGGATATAATGTGATGCTTGAACAATAGAAAAGTATGTGGACAAGGGGTTTAAAATTTACATTAAATTATAATCTAAAAGAAAATTTCTATAAGATGATGTATTGTTGGTATTTAACTCCAGATAAGTTATCTAAGATGTATAAAGGTATGTCAAATGAATGCTGGAAGTGTAAAAGTAAAGAGGGGACTTTACCATCTATGGTAGACATGTGATAAAGCAAAAAAAAATTGCAATATGATTCATAATTTTACTACAGAAAATTTTGAAAATGGAGATAAAATGAAACCAGAACTTTCTCTCTTGGGTTTAATGGAAAAAGAATTGGAAAAAAAAATGGAACTTTGTTATTATATATGTTGACTACAGCAACATATGCAAAAAAAAATGGAAGGACACTTCAATTCCTACTGTGGACAAATCGTTACAGAAGTTGATGCAGTTTTGAAATGGCAAAATTGACTAATTTGATTTAAAAAAAAAAGAACCTAAGTACTTTTGTTTCCATATGGAGCCCACTTCTGAACTTCATGCTTGGAAAAGAATGAAACTCTGACTTTGGGTTTTACCAATTAGATTTATAGATCTTTATAGAAATGGCTTGTTCTTATTATTATGACAAAGCAAAAAGTTGTGATTTGATGTTAATGCCTTATTTTACTATCACAGAGAATCAAAAGTCAATGCCTTTTTTCCTTATCTTTCCTCATTTTCTCCCCAACCACCCCCACGCCCCACTTTTCTATTTACTTTGTATTTTGTGTTTTATAATACTTTATAATTCAATGTTGACTGGAAAAACTATATGGTTAAAAAATTTAAAGGATTTGGGGAAAAGGAAGAATTTTAAACCAAAATATACTGTATTGAAGTAATGTTCACCAAAACTAAAACAAATTAAAGTTGTGCATCATGAGATAACTTATGTAAATAACCAAATAATTGGACTCCATAATACAGGATAGTTTTAAATCATAAATTCAAACTCATAAAGGAAAACTTCAAAACCATACATACATACATACGTACGTACATACGTACATACATATATACATAAAATGTTTGATATTTACAAATATTTACAAATATATATCTGTGCAATATGTAGATAGATTCTTCTTTGCATGTTAGAGGCAATATCAAATATTTACATATCTGAGCAAATAAACGCCTAACTTGTAAATCTATTTTGTGATGCTTTTTCCAGCTTAGCTGCCATCTCAAAAGTTAATATAATAAAAAACCCTAAAAAAATAAATTCCTCCTTTTGATAATGCTATGCCTGGATTGGAAGGCCCCACTAACTAGAAATCATTTGATAGCATTACAACATTCCATGGAGATGGGATGAATATTTTCATTACTTTCAGTAGTATATAGTATATCTAAAAGATGAATAAAAGATTCTGGCATCTGTCTTATAAATTGTTCCACTTTCTTTTATAACTCTGAGATGTTCTCTTTTTTTGCAGAAAAGGCTGTCTTTTTTACATTAAGGGCAACTCACCTTAATCTTCAGTTATGTTTCTGAAAAATTCTGCAACCTTCATGATACAATATACATGAAAAATATACAGATTTTGCAAACAATATTATTGTTTCTCATCATATTATATTATCTACTTTTGCCCATCCTGTGCCCCAATCAAGTAGATAGTAATGTTCATTAATATGGAGCTGAAGAATATACTCTTTCACATGTTCAATGGCTGAACTATTTAACAGATCAGAAATTATTCTTTTTTGTAGACCCCTTTTGTAGAAAGTATCTCATACTTTTCTAGATGCATTGCAGGACATAAATCTCAGGAGTAATGCAGCTGTGCAAATGAATCATTCAGAAATATTCACAGAATCATTGCAATAAAACAAGGCTCAAAATGCACTCCAAAGAATCTCCTTGAAAACACACATCACAAGCTGTGTAAACTCACATGGCAAAGATAAATAGGGCTGGTCGTTGTTCTTTTTTAAAAAAAAAAAAAGCTTTAAAAAAACATTTTAAAGGGCAATCAGGGATTCAGCTGGTATATCTTACAGCTGTAGAATTTGTTGAAAAGAGAAAATGGAAAAACCCATTTTTGTGTGTGTTCAAGTGTGTTTAAGGGTACAATATATATCCAAAAATACAGCAATAGCATCAAACATTCATGTCAGTAATCAGATCTGTGTATACTTTGACCTCTTAAAGTGTAGCAACATTTGTAAGAAGAAGAAGGGCACAGGTCCTTCCTCTTAGCTTACTCTTTATTCATTGTTCATCCTTAGGAGTGAGGATGTGTATCTCCTAGTCCAAAGCCCATAATATAAACCACCTGCTAGTCTCCCCATTTACTTTTATAGACTTCAGTGCTTTCTTGAGTTCATAATGCTCTTCAGACAAGTTGCCTGTAATGATCATGACTAGTTTTTTTTTACAACAGTTGTTAGGACTACCGTTGCTACTGCGTATTGATGTTTTTAATACATTATTAATGCTCAGCATTAAAATCCTAAAACCTTGCCAATTCTATAGCCACAATCCAAAAACATCAAAACAAATCATTTCTTGAAAAAGACAGAGGCATTAGAATATTACAATAGAATATTTAAAATCTTCTGTTATTAATAAAAATGTGGATTTTGCCGCTAATAAAATAATAAAATAAAAGAATTTAATTTTCTTTAAGAAGAGTATGAATATTAGAGCTGTCAGATATGAGCTGCAGAAATTCAGGGGGCCCTCCAGAAAAACTCTTAATGCTTTCCTACTATATAATAGCTATCCTGATATTTGCAGTTCAGATCTCAAATATTTTTGCACGAATTCTAGTGAACAGACCTATTCTTTACTATCTGCTTTAATCTGTGTATGAACATTATTAGGTATGCTTATCATGTATACATAAGATTGAATCCCATGCCTATGCATTAAAAAAATTACTTGAGGTATATATGACAATTTCATTTCAAATGGAGGTATCCTACACGCAGAATAAATTTGGATTGATGATTTACTTCATATTGTAGGGTGTGTGTGTGTGATGGCTCAACAGTTAAAGATGTTGAGCTTGTTAGCTGAAAAGCTGACACCCTGTGTTTGACACCTGAGCTCCACATAATGGGGTGAGCTCCCATTACTTGCCTGACTCCTACCCACCTAGCAGTTCAAAATCATACAAATGCAAGTTCAATGAGATATATACAAATGCAATAGGCACCACTTCAATGAGAAGGTGTACTCTGTATGCCTTTGATATATATAGCCATACTGACCACATGACCATGGAAATTTTCTTTGGACAGCGCTGGCTCCCTTTGCCAAGAAACAGAGATGAGCATCATGCCCTAGAGTTGGAATGACTGACAGGGAAACCTTTACCTTTTTACATACGGTATTTTAAAGATGTCAAATAATCTCCCTTTCCTCAAAATAAATACATAGGATTCTTTTCCTCTGTGTTAAATGTTTAGGCAGAATGAACCAGCTAGTCAAGGATTTGGCAAACTTTGACACATTAGAAAATAAAACAAGGCTGGAGACTCTCCGGAGGTCCAGAAGTATGTTCACACAATGTTCTAAAAAGAGTTTATCACAAAATGAATGGAAACTTGAGAGTAACACATGTAGACCCACAAAACACAATTGCTGAATTCAGTTTTTATTCTTCCTTTCTCCAGCAGTTTAGGTGGAATGAGATTAAAATCAAGAATGTCCATGCAAAAACCTAGGAAGGTGGTTTCATAAGGAATGAAATGTTTTCAGGAATGGACTCAGACACAACAGTATGTAAATTAAAAGATAAAAGTTCAGCTAAAATTCCCACATCCTGCAGGGGAAAAAAAATAGCAGTTATGTGGCAGAAATATATTGCTGGAATCAAGGTCTCGCTTATTACTTTATCACGATAGTCTTTAGCAGTTCATTTGCTTATTTCTTTAAGAAATCTAGCTCCAGGAAGAGTTGCTCAACTGACAGCAGTTATATATTTATTCAAAGAGCATGCTAGGCCAAGGAGTAATGCTGCAGGCATCCCTCATGTCTGAATCACTTCTTGCCCTACAAGATCCACCTTTTAAGGGAAGAGGGCAATGTTACTCCTGTCTTGATGATGTACTTTATTGGCATCTCTTTGGGAACATCAATGTGGCCTGGACAGCTTATCTTATTTAGAAGAACTAAAATTTAACTCTCTAGTGGCCTTGAATTCCTTCCTATCTACCTTCCTTCCTTCCTTCCT
>JAEANM010007435.1:0-17735 GCA_017656035.1 Myanophis thanlyinensis | reverse complement strand
AGGCAGGCAGGCAGGCAGGCAGGCAGACAGACATAGTAAATAGTTTGACAGTGTTGAGGGAATTATTTGTCTATGTAGCTAAAGTCATCAGTGTCCAAAAAAGATTTATTTTTAATTTCTCCCAAAAATCATTGAATGATATAATCTTGTGATACAAACTGAATCATCTTTTTTGGGCGGTGATGGGGGATGCAGTTCAAAGCTATATAAGTTTCATAGTCACTATCCCTATCCACTATCACTGTCATAAATAAATGAAGTGTATGACAATAATTGTTTATAGAGCCCTTCTTTTTTATACTGGTTTGCTTAGCATTTTTTTCTTTGACTCAGTCTTGTCTCTTGGCAGTTGACTGGACTGGTCCCTGCAGGGATTTTTGGCAAGGTTTTTTGGCAAGGTCTGCATTGCCTGTTTGCTAGGGCTGAGACAGAGTGTCTGGGCCAAGGTCAACCAACTGGCTTAGAACTCACAGCCTCCCAGTTTCTAGCTTGGTCCTTTAACCACTATACCACATTGGTTACCTTGTACCAAAGGTGAAATTCAGCAGGTTCTATCTGGTTCACTAGAACCGGTAGTAAATTTTCTAAGCAGTTCAGAGAACCAGTTGTTAGAAGAAATCTCCATTTGTTTTTTTCCACTTTACAGGGTTAATCCTGTCAGGAAGATAGGAAAAAAACATTCTGGTGTTGTTTCTAGCATAATCTTTATTGCCCTGCTTACTGAAACTACCCACCCAGTCACATGACCCCCCCCCCCCAGCCATGCCCACGAAGCCATGCCCACAGAACCGGTAGTTAAAAAAAATTGAATTCCACCACTGCCTTGTAGTCAATTCAATTCTCCTTTTTTTCTCCCTCTATAGTCCCAGGCTTATTGCCAGTAAAGACTCTGTGTGCTTTTCCAAATATGCTGTTGGATCCTCCAGAGTTATCAATCTTTTAAAGTGCAACGAGAGAGATAGGCCAACAGTTTACTTCCTAAGGCACAGTGAGTTGAATGAGTTGGCAGGAGGTCAGGTAAACTGACAAGGGCTAGATAAGAAGAAAAACATCTCACTTGGTACAATGTCAATCTTGATTGCAAAAATGTAACCCACACATTACAGTGAGTTTGATGCTTTCTCAGTCCCTCCTTGGCCTTCCTTTTATTATCTACTACTGACCAAAAGGAAAACATTATAAAAATGTTTCACCTTATCTCATCTTACAGCCTTTAGTTACACTCTTAGAGAAAGGCTTGTTTGTTAGCACACACATAGACATATTTCTCCTTGAACTAGTTGTGATCCTTTGGCTGCTAAAGGGCTTCTTTTTTTTAAATGAAAATGTGAAGTGTTTTCCAAAGCAGGAATTAGCCATTTAGCTCAGTAAAATGCATCTCCTTTTAATCTGCCCGTGAACAGTTTCCATTGTGCTTCTTCTACTCAGTTTAGAAATGGGGCAGGGAAGGAGGGGTGAAGGGACAGAGAAAGGACAGTGAAACAATGAAATATGTTGCAGAAAGAAAGAGACCCCTTGGAACTGGGTCAAACTGAAAGTTAAAAGAAAGAATAGGTCTTGTTTATGCAACACATGCATCACAGTTCTACTTTATTTCACATAGGATTAAGGAAAAAATCCCACATTAAGCAGAATTTCCCATGTTATGTGCTTTAAATATAGTCATTATTTATTTTCATCTCTGGATAAGCCAAATCCCCTTACTGGCCCTCATACTGAAGCTGCTTGAAAAAGCTCTAAATAAGCTCTGCTATCACGGGATTTCTCACATATATGTAGGATAGTCTGGATGGTTTTCTTCATGCTGACACAATGATGCACTTAAGACACAAAAAAAGAACAAAAGCCA
This sequence comes from Myanophis thanlyinensis, assembly GCA_017656035.1. NCBI lineage: Eukaryota > Metazoa > Chordata > Lepidosauria > Squamata > Homalopsidae > Myanophis > Myanophis thanlyinensis. The sequence continues at coordinate 15,886 of JAEANM010007435.1, read as the reverse complement.
TGGTCTAGCCAGGAAAAAAAGTCTCATAAGCTCTGTTGCCAAACATGCTTACATGGACTAATGGGAACTAGGGGATAGTATGCTATAAGAACACACTTAAACAAAGAAAAGTGACTCCAAAAGGGATCAGTTTAGCTCAAAACTGAACTGACTCTCATCATGGATATTCATGATTGAAGAAACTTTATCCTGTTAATTATGTTTTGGGGAAAGCTTTGATTGACCTTTTGAATTCCACCAGGGCAGGGCAACACACATACCCCATGCTATCTCTAGTACTTATTGGCTGCAAAGCCAACGAAGATCCACAAGAAACTATAGACGCTTTTTATTTATTCCTGTATTTATTTACAGGTGATCTTCAGTCAAGAGCATCTGACTTAATGGACATTTACGAATAGCTGCCTATTTCTAAAAAAAATGGTGAAGCCACACATTTTAATATACAGGCTGTTTTCAGTTGTGTTTAGTGTTTCATGAAAACATTGTATAGCTTCAACACTTTTTTGGCTTGAACAATGAAAACGCTACTTCATTAGGCAACCTGTTTGTAAGTATAAGTTCTCATTTACATTAAGATTTGACTTAAAGACCAGTTTAGGAATTGATTTCATTCTTAATCTGGGAACTGCTTCTACTATATTTGTTAACAAACTGCATATGTAAGATAGAGGATGGGAATGCCCAAAACCATTGAAAGGACAGCATGCTGTCTCTCTGATCCACACGATCCTTTTGCTTCATATGCCATCTGGCAATGCTTTTGTCAATGGTGTGAACATACAGCCATAGTCTCATCCAACCCTTTCCATGAGTTCCGGCAGAAAAGTAATATCACAATTTAAAGGTTCAAAGAGTGAAAGATCAAAGAGATGCAATAATCAAACAGGAAAAGTCTCCCCCTAAATACCTCCCACTAAATACATCACAGGCATTGCAATGCAAGAGGCTTTCATCCCAATGCCATTATGTACTTGCAAGAGTGCCTGTGCATCACATACTTTGTAGATTAGGCAGAAAGAAAAGAAAAGAGGGAGGAGAGGGTGAGGAAAATTAGGGGGAGCGCCACACCATAGACAATTGCTAGGGAACATGAGATGCAGTTACTAGGGAAGGTGGTGGGTGATCAAAACATCTGGGCAGAAGAAAATCCATGATCAGGTTTATGCCTTACCAGCTGGACAGATTTCATGAAAACACACATGAAATTTGCAGTACTACAGCTGTTGGTGACATACTCCTTTCATCTTCACTCTTCAAGGAAGAGGCTCTACTACCGTGAGTTCAATCCTTCCAAGTACAGATAAGTAAGCCTGAGGAGAGGCCTTCTAGCCAAGTACCAATCCTCCCCCTGTCCCATATCAGTCCTTCACTTTGTAGAGTGTGTACTACCGTGGAACATAGTCACTTAATCCCATATTCTTAGTGGTGGGTTTCCACATCCCCTTTCACCCTTGCATATCAACTGGCTTTGGTAAGTGACCCTCTACTTCATGTAATCCACTGGCATGGGGAATTCATGGCGGGGGGAGAGTTGGTGAAAAGCACACATGGTCAGACTCTCTACATCAGTGTTTCTCAACCTTGGCGACTTTAAGATGTCGCCATGTCGACTTTAAGCAAAGCTTAAAGGCTGGGGAATTCTGGTAGTTGAAGTCCAAACATCTTAAAGTCGCCAAGGTTGAGAAACACTGCTCTACATGAATATATGATAATGTCTGGGTATTCCAGTACTGTTTTTAACATGCTTAGAAATTCATCCATTAACTATTTCAAGGAGGGCATGCCAAGAATGCCCTATTACTTTTAGGGAATCAAATGTTCATTTTGACTGTAATGGGGTTTAAACAGTCATGAGGTAAGTCTAGAACAAGTTGTTCCAGCTGTGAATCAACAACCCTTTTAGCAGACTAATCAAATAATGTGTCAAAATGTAAAGAATTAATGGTAATTAATGGAAAACACACCCATCAATGAAATATCTTTGTGAATCCACCACTGTCTGAAGCAAATTATATTATTTTATAATGCCACGGTAAAACCACACTTGGAATACTGCATCCAGTTTTGGTTGCCACCATGTAAAAAAAGATGTTGAGACTCTAGAGAAAGTACTGAGAAGAGCAATAAAGAAGATTAGGGGACCAGAGGCTAAAACTCTAAAGAATGGTTGCTAGAATTGGATATGTCTAGTTTAATGAAAAGAAGGACTAGGGATGACATTGTAGCAGTGCTCCAATATCTCAGGGGCTGCCAGAAAGAAGAGGGGGGGGGTCAACCTATTTTCCAAAGCACCAGAAGGCAAGACAGGAAGCAATGGATGGAAACTAATCAAGGAGAAAAGCAACCTACAACTAAGGAGAAAATTCCCTAACACTTTGGACAATTATTTAGTGGAACAACTTGCTGCAGAAGATGTAAATGCTCCGACCCTGGAGGTTTTTATGAAGAGATTGGACAACCATTTTTCTGAAATGGTATAGGGCTTCCTGCCTGAGGTTGGTTGTTGGACTAGAAGACTTCCAGGGTCCTTTCCAACTCTGTTAGTCTGTATTCCCACAGATCTCCAGCCTATAGTTCCCTCATACAAACATGTAGGTGCAAATTCTATTCTTGCCCCTTGCCTTCTCTGGGAGATAGAGCTCTCTCGATTCCAGAGGTGAAATTCAGCCAGTTCTATGGAACCGTTTATTAGGAAAAAAATCTCCTTTTGTTTTTTTCCCTCCACTTTGCAGGGTTAATCCCACAAAGATTAACTTTACAGGGTTAATCCTGTAAATAAGTCAGTTGTTTCTAGCCTAATCTTTATTGCCTTGCTCACAGAAACTGCCTCTCTCCTTATTACATTGTAACTTTGGTGAAGTTGTAATGGTAATGGTAATTCTGTGCTTGGTGATGTTTAATCCGCTAACAGAACCGGTAATAAAAAAAATTGAATTTCACCACTGCTTGATTCCTGCTTGGATGAAAAATTGTCAACTGAAATAAATGTTATTAAAGAAAAATGGACGATGAAAACTTTGTCTTCTTCCAACGAAGAGTTAAATCACACGCTGTTTTTTCATCCCTGCTGAGAAAAGAAAAAAAAGGTCCTTTTCACATTTCTTCCTGAGATGGCAGCTGAGTTTTGCTTTTATGGTGTCTGTTGTCAAAGAGACAAAATATTATGTCTGTTTTGGCTAAGTGTGTAATCTCATAGGTAGAAGAGTATCATACAAGACTACAGACAGGCTATTCCACAATAGAGGCCTCTTGAAGAGGGAGTTTGCCAAAAAGAAAAAGAAAAAAGGCAGAAAGGCTCAGTAGAAAAACAGAATATACATTTTATTAACTACAAACATTTATGAAACGCTTTAACCCATAGCTTTGCTTTCTCATAGTTCAAGTTCAGTTCACAAATAATACAAATATTTTATTGTTAACATTTTTATTTTATTTTAAAGAACTGTATCTTCATAGTTTTTGTATGTATAATATTGTTCTCTATGACTCACTGAACAATGGGAAAGTCCACTCCAAAAGTTTGCTCCGGTATAAATCAGAAGGAACTCTAATGCACTTAAAACAATTAAACGGATGCAAATATTCTGACTTTATTAAGAGTCAGAACAAGAACATATCACTGTGTATGTGTATGTTGCTAAGGTGATAAAATACATAACACAGGATCTGGAGCTGATCTAAGCTTAAATGTTTGAAAGTGCTGTTGGCCTTCACAATAAAACATTCTTAAACTAATGTGTAAGGCCTCATAAGACATTCTTGAATACTGTATATTAGGGAGAGCATATAAAATACATTTTGAGATGACCAACTCAAACCAATGTTTTTCAAGAGTACCATACCACAAATTATTTTAAAATCATCAACTCCAAAACTGTTTATAGAAAAAAAGGTACATATCCATAAATAAAAGCAATTTTGACAAGATCTAGACTTCAACTTAAAACATAATATTACCAAGTCAATGGTCTGCTTAATCAGAAAAAAGCTGAAATAAATTTTCAAATATATATCAGGATCTAATTCACAGAAGTTCTTTTGCATGGACCAAAAGAAAGTATTTTCCTTCAACTTCGCTTCCTCCATTGTGCATGGCAAACTGCGCAGAATAAAATTAAAATCTGAAAGACTGGTCCCATTTTAAAGAAACCATTTAGTGCCATGCAAGTGAAGAAAGGGTCTCAAAAGAAGTGAAATTAAAGATCCTGTTCTTAAATGTGTTCTCGTGTTACAATCAAATACACTGAAAGGATAATCTGACCTGCCAAGAGGAAATACCATACCTCTGAAGAAACACCCATGCATTCCTTTTCTTAAGTAGAATTCTATACCTTGGTTTTCCAACATCTTCAAAATTCCTATAGAGTTGGAAAAAAACAACCTATTATTTTAAAAAGCAAAGTAATAAAATGGGATAAAGATGTAATAAACAAATAAATAATAAACGGCTTTAGAAGGTTTCCAATAGCAAATTACATACCATAAGTCATTTTGCACCAAAACTGCAGCACAGCTCAAGTCAAGGTTGGGTGCAAAAATGTAAAGCTTCTTTTATGAGTTGTACCACAACAGATGGAGTCCTGGGAGAAAAGGCTTCCTAATCTGTGGGATTAAGGATTCCCTAATTACATGCTGATTACAGCCTTATTGTGAAGGCAGATGAAACAAGCAGACATTATCATACCTACTTTAAACAAGTACCAGATGGCCTTTAACCTGAAGGGCCTTCTGTCCATTTGGAACAACCTTTCCTTTTTAGAAATTTGTGCTCCAATCAATGGCTAGGTTGTTACCCTTAGAGAAATACACAGATAAAATTATAAAACCTGCAATAAAAATTGAATCCTTCAAGAGGCAAGGAAGGCCCATCCCACACACTAAAACTGCTGTTTCAATTAAGGCCAAATAATAAATACATCTTGTTCTTCTAAAAGATTTTTCTTCTTCAAATTCTGGTTAATTAGAATTTGAGAGTAACATTAGAAGAGTGAACTAGCTCCGGTTTGTTAATCATTTTGATCATGGTTTTAAAGTAAGTTTAACCTAAACACAGTAGGTTTGTATGTATTTAATTTATGTATTCTTATTTTAATCTTTATTTTCTAAAATATATAATTTATTTAATGTTATGCTTTCCTATTTTTTTTTTCAATTATATTTTTGCTTGGTTGATGCTAGCAGTTCTGTTCTAGGAGCCTGACTTGGAAAGTTAACAGTACCATTGCCAAGACAGCCTCCCATATTTTGTAATGGAAATTATCACATTTAGGATTTAGGATCAAGAAACAAAATCTGTAACAGAAGTGCATATAGTTCTCAACATACAACCAGTTGTTTAATGGCAAAAAAAATGCCTACCTGAGAGAGTAGACTCAGACTTATCACCTAGGAATTCATTTAACAACTGCCATAAAAAAATAGTCAAAGTTGAGTCTGTTCATGTGGTATCTCAGCATATGATCTCTTCTTCTTTTGGCTGTTCTCGTTAGGGGTCACCACAGCAAATCATCTGTTTCCACCTAACTATCCTCAGCATCCTCTACTCTCACCACAATTAACTTCATGTCCTCCTTTAGCACATCCATAGATCTCCTCTTTGGCCTTCCTCTTTACCTCTTGCCTGGCAGCGCCATCTCCAACATCCTTCTACCAATATAACCACTCTCCCTGCTCTGCACATGTCCAAACCATCTCAATCTGCCCTTTCTGACCTTGTCCCCAAAACAGCAACCTGAGCTGTCCCTCTGATGTGCTCATTCCTAATCCTGTCCATCCTGGTCACTCCTAAAGAGAACCTCAACATCCTCATCTTTCCAGAGCAGACCTCCACCTTTCCAGGTGTTTCTTCACCTGCTCTCTACTCTCACTACAGATCACAATGTCATCCACAAACATCATTGACCATGGATATTCTTGTCTGACCTCATCTGTCAACCTGTCCATCATCATAGCAAACAGGAAGGGACTCAGAACTGATCCTAGGAGTAGCCCCACTATATGATCACTATGATTTATGATTGGAATTCTGATCCCAACTGTGGGCAAAAGTTGAAGACTATCTACAATAAAATAAAACATTTTCCTGTTCATTCAACTCAAGCAGCTGATTCTTGTGAAAGAACTGATACACTTCAAATAAGTTTCAGTAGCCTTGCGCCCCTGCAATTACATTTAATAAGAAGAATACTCCTTACTCCCAAAATCAGATTTGCCAAACTTTCAACACAAACACACACTTTCAAGAGTGTTGACTTTTGGTGACTGCCAAACAAATCTCTGCAGTGTTCTTGGAAAGGTGTTTCAGAAGTGCTTTGCCCTTGCCTGCTTTTTAGGGCTGAGGGTGTATGGCTGGCCCTTGGTCACCCAGCTGACTTCCTATCTAAAATGAGACTAGTGTTCACAAATGCCTGGTTTCTAGCTTGGATCCTTTAATCACTATGCCAAGCTGTCTTTTATAGTCAGTCTTTTAAACATTGGGAGGAAACTCTTGTTGGCAACATCTTAGTTTTGTCTTCAGTTTTTGAAGGTGCAAAACTCACACACACATACACATACACACATCCTCACCACTTGTTCAGTTCTGGTTTCTTTCTATGTATAAATCACAATGTGATGACCTAACTCTTCTACTAGGTCTTTACATCTCCAATGCAGCCTGGGAACAATTAGCAAGAAGTCTGTCTCAAAGTGCTTTCTCTGTTGCAAGAGGCTAATGAGGCAGCTTCCATATAATGCATTCTTTTGCTAAATAATAGATCTTATTCTTCCCAGTTAATTGCATGCTGGACTCTTAACTTTTGAAGAAACAACCTGTCTCCCATCATTGGCATCCAGACATTCTTTTTGGAGATATACTCCAGCAGAAGCTTTGAATCTCTGAACACTTATGGCTAATTTCTCATATTTCCTTAATAACTGGAAAAGACAGGCATTTTGAGAAGCTTTTGAAAGTTTTGAAAGCTATTAACCTCTAGTTGCAGGCTAGAAAGATGAACCCATTCTATGTAAACAATTATTTAAATTGCATTCCACTCTGTTCCTCAAGTCAGGGATGCACAACCTTTGACATACCAGTGGATGTTGAACTACAATTTGCAGCATCCTTAAGCACAATTGTCCTGATATCCTTTTGACAACTTCCTGTTTTAGCTGACCTCCATGAAAAATGGATGATGAGCAAAAGGGATATTCTTCTAATTGAGCTTGATTCCAGTTCTTGTTGCCCAAATTCTCAGGGAAATGTTCATTTTAGTAGAAGATGTGAAAGTTTAGTCATGAATCTAATTTGATTCCACAAAGACACTTTTCAATCATGAACATATGGCTACTCCTTGATTTTTCTTTAATTTAAATTTGAATTCAATCAAACAAACTGTTGAGTTGGGTGATGAAGGAGGTAAAGACATGGCTAGAACAAAACTTTATGTCAAACCGCACTCTCAAACAGTAAGCAAAAACCTGCCAACAAGTTTGACAACTCTCCTTTTTATACAGGAGCTGTCAAACACCTCAGCCAATCATGAGCTGAGGATTTCCTGCTTCAGCGGTGCTTTCACACCTAAACCACTTACAATACACAACACCCCTCCCCTCATGGATGGAGCATAGACCAATCCCTGTTTACGCTTGTTACATAGTCGCGTAAATATGTGGGGCATTGCTTTGCCCTGTTGACTTGTGCAGCTCAGTTGGTTCAACAGCTACGACCTGTCCAGATGGGTTCACCGCTGCTCTTGGCTCGGCCTCCAGAACCTTCTGGATATTCTGTCTGGGCATGGCCAGGCCTTCACTCAGAGATGCATCGCTGGAACAGTCTGGAACTTCAGGTAAGTGACCCTGTAATGGGTCCTGGTTATTTTTTCTTGGTTCAAAATAGTTGTTTCCTATTTTCCCCAGGGCTACCTTGTTTGGGGATAGATCGACCCTTGAGCAGACTTGGTCTCAGTGTTTCCTCCATATTTGACTATCCTCCACCTGTAAGCACTAAGATTGAGGACTGGTCACTGTGGTTATACTCGCAGGTGTCCAGAGGGGGCAATCCAAATAGTTTTGTGCATATACTGGGTCCCAACCTTAAATTCTCTGGCTTGCTTTGGGTCTATTGTGAATTTCTCATGTACATAATTAGGATGTAACCAGTCAAGCTTATTCCTTAACCATCTACCCATTAAAAGTTTGGCTGAGCTTCTACCATTGTGGTGCTGGGGATGACATGCTGCACTAACAGTAATGTGTCTATTTTTTGTTGGCAATCCTTGGCCCCATGAGAGATAAGGCTTCTTTGGCCAGTTTCACCGTTCTCTCTAATTGACCATTACTGGATGGATGGAATGATGCTACCAAGGCATGTCTGATTCCCAGTTCAGCTAGGAAACTTGGCTGTAACTTGGGGGCCATTGTCGGACACTAGGACATCCGGTAATTCATGTGTGGTAAAAAGGTGCCACAGGGCTTTTACTGTTGTCTCTGCATTAGTTGAGGACATTCTTATGAGTTCTACAATTTGGAGAAAGCACAATTAAGGATGTCTGCCTTGTATAGGACCTGCAAAATCTATATGCAGTCTCACCCAGGGTGGGTCCCCGTGGCATTTCCCACTCTCTGACTGGGGCAGTGCAGGGGACAATCTAGTTTCTTGACAAGCAGTGCAAGTTGCCACCCACTCTGTTATTTCTTGGTCTGTCTTCGGCCACCAGGTGTAGCTTCTGGCTAATGCCTTCATTCGAACAATTCCAGGGTGGTTTTCATCTAAAATTTCTAAAACTTCCTTCCTTGGTTCTTTAGGAATGACCACGCGCTCCCCCCCCCCATAGCAAGCACCCCTTTATTATTGATAGTTCAGTTTGTCTGGTGAAAAATGGTTCCAAATCTTCCTGCATTGGCCCTTTGGCTACCCCCTTCCCACCCAGTTGATGATTTGTGCCAATATCTTATCTTTCACCATTTGCTTAGCAATATTGTGCATGGCTAGCAGGTTTGGCGCAAAATCTTCAATTAGAAGGAGTGGTGACACTGGAGCAGGATCCTGCACATTGTTGGCAGGAAGCAAGCAGTGGCTAAGTGCATCCGCATGTCCCACAGTCTTTTCAGGGTGGTGAATTAGAGTGTATTGGTAGGCAGCAAGAAAAACTGTCCATCTGGTGAAATGGGGTGACAAAATTGGCGTGATTGGTCAATCACCAGCTAGCAGTTCTAAAAGGAGTTTGTGATCTGTGACCAGAGTGAATTGTCTGCCATACAAATATTCATAGAAGCGTTTAACCGCTGCTACCATGGCTAGCACTTCCTTTCTGCTGAGGAGAGTGTTTTGGAATAGTATTCTATTGGGGCTTCAGTGCCATTTGGTAATCAATGTCTTAGGACTGCCCCTACACCAAAGGGGGAAGCGTCGGAGGCTAGCTCTAATGGGAGTTGGAGGCTGTATTGGACTAGCACGTTATCTGATGTCAGGAGGTTTTTTTACTGCTTGGAAAGTTTCAGCTTCCCAACATCCCCAAACCCAAGGTATTTTCTTCCCACACTGTCTGTGCAGCAGTTCAGTCATGGTTACTTTGTGCAGTAAAAAAAATATTTTACAAGTTTAGCAGTCCCAGGAATGCTTGCAATTCCATTTGGCTTTTGGGTGTTGGGGCTTCCCTAATAGCAGTCACTTTACTTTTTTGGGGTGGATGCCAGATGCATCGATAATGTAGCTGAGAAATTTAACATGGCTAACTGCAATTTTGCATTTCTCCCATTTCAATTGGAGACTGGCATTTTGCACATCTGGCATCAAACACATTTGGCAGGTGGTTGTCCAGTTCCCCTCGGGATGCCATTGACACAAAAATGTCATCAAAATATGGGACAATACTGGGTATTCTGTTCAGAAGTCATTCCATTACGTTTTGGAATCACCCCAGGGCCATGCCACCCAAAATTAAAGTCTATGGCACTTAAATGCCTCCCCTGTGAATGACAATTGTTTGAGCCTCCACTGTCTCTTTGCAGACAGGGAGCTCCTGATATGCCTGAGCCAGGTCTAATTTAGCAAATGTGTTACTGTGATGACCCGGGGTGTGGCACTAAGTCAACACAGCCAGACAACCAGTATGATTCCCTTTATTGACACCAACTTTGCCCACAATGTCCCGTTTACTCTTCGGCTTGGAGAAAAACTCTCCCACAAACCAGTAGCAGCTTCTTGCTGTTATATTCCAGTCCGAATGCTGTAGGCAATAAGTGATTCCAGAAAGTGATTCCAGATAATGAGTCTCAGAAGTGAAGAATTGCCACAAGAATTCCAACAAAACAAGATAAGCACACAGGAGCACGGTAATAATTCAAACGGTCAGGAGGGAAGCCAGGAATGCTCACACTCTGCAGTAGACAATTTCAGTGTTTGTTCCTGACAAAAACTCCTCCCAACTGCCTTTCCTTTTAAACTCCCTCTGCAGGTATGCCCTGTGAAGAAAATCGGGGCCCTCTTCTTCCTCATAAGCCACACAACCCACATGGCTCTTTTTTGCATTCTTCCCTACATGCCCTAGGATGAGGAAGGGATGGGCCTTGGTCTTCGTCTGAGCCGTCTCTCTCTTGTTCTACCTTTTCCCTGTTTTGCCCAGCCTGACTGTGCCCTCCCCCGCCTCCTCCCAAAGGAGCCACTCTCCCACTCTCTTCAGCTGTTCATCTTCTGCCTCAGATTCAGACTCCGACATGGGCATGACAGTTACCCTTGCCCAGTAGGTAGAAGAGGTGTTGTACTACCAGTACCAGATATGCACTCTGTTGCAGAGCCTTATTCAGGGTGCATTTATAGTCTGCACAGATGCAGATGGATCTGTCCAGCTTAACAGGGTCACTGTTGGTGCCTCCCACCTAGTGTGGTTGACAGGTTCTAAAATTCCATGCTCTAGCAATTTATCTATCTGCTGGTCAGTTTTTTCTTTTAGTGCAAAGGGCATTATTCGTGGCTTGAGCCAAATGGGGACTATTTGGGGTCTAAGCTGAAAGATATGGGGGACCTCTTGTACTTGCCTAGCCTTCCTGCGAACAGTTCAGCAAAGTCCTCAATTAGCTGTCCAAATTCTTCTGTTTTGGTTGCATTCACCTGCTGATGTGAAGTAGCCCCAAGAGGCTTGGCAAGGTTCTGTCAATGACAGTCAGCTCCAATGGACCCTTAAATTTTTTGAAGCTGACTTGCACGGTTTTCCTATCCAGCACAGGGATATGATTCTCTTGATAATTGTTTATAATGATTGGCTGAGCTTTAAGTTTCCTTCTTTGAAGGTTTGGTAGGATTCGTTTGAATGTTGTCCAAGCTAAAATGGTCAGGGCAGATCCAGTGTTGACCCCCCAGTTTACATGAACTGCCTTTGATTTGTACAGTTACTTGGATTTTTTTTTTTTTTGCTCCTTTATTGCTGATCAGGCTTATATTGATTTGGTGTGCTTTCTGCCTTGGTTTCCCTTCTATCTTCTTCTTTGGGTTGTCCAGTCTTCCATATTTCTTGTACTTGGTGAGGTTGCTCATTCCTTCATCTTAAATACAGCTGGTTGGTTGGCCCAACAAACTCCAGTGATGTGTCCTTTTCACTCACACTGGTGACAGATGGTGTCTTTGAACTGGCAGGACACCCGGGGGTGGTTTCTCCCACATCCTACACAAATTTGGCTCTCATCATGTGGGCAGCCCCTTTGGGAGTCCATGCTGTAGACTTCTTCCTCCTTGCTCTGTTCACCATCTTTGTTAGTCCCTGTGTGGTGAATGGTGGTTGCCATTTTGTTTTTGGCAGGAGAAAGTCTCTCTTAGGGAAGCTGCTGACTGTTGACAGCTTTCTGTGACTTGGGCTATGTCTATAGCCATTTTCAAGGTCAGTTTGGGTTTAGCCAACAATCGCTGTTGTAGCTGCATGTCTCTCACCCTGCAGACTAGTTGGTTGACAAGGCGTTCCTCCAAGTCTCTAAATTCATAGTTCTGGGCAGCCAGAAAAAGTTCAGCTACATATTCATTTATAAGCCTTCCCATTGAGATCTTTGGTTGAACTCATGCTGTAGAACTGTCATTGAGGGTGCTGGCTCATAATGTGTTTTCAGCATTTCTTGAAATTGTGGCCATAGCACCAAGTCCACTGCAGTTGGAGCTGTGCATGCCTTCGCAAGCAGGAACACTTGATTGTCACAATAACTAAGAAACATGGGTCGTGTACTCTTCATTCAGGTCTCGGAGGTCATTTGTGACCAGGAAGCATTGGAACCTGACCATAAAGGATTCCCAATCTTCTGTGACCAGGTCGAAAGGTGTGTGGGGGGTGGTGAATGAGTGGCCATTCTCACATGATGAGAATTCTTCACAATCACTCACTCAATATACCCCTGGCTGAGTTTCTTATGCCACTCATGGTCCTCCAGATCCCACCTTCATCGCCAGTATTGAGGTGGGTGATGAAGGAGGTGATGACATGGCTAGAACAGAACTTTATTTCAAACCGCACTCTCAAACAGTAAGCAAAAACCCAGGAACAACAGTTTGACAGTTCTCCTTTTTGTACGGGAGCTGTCAAATGCCTCAGCCAATCACAAGCCAAGTATTTCACACTTCTGTGACGCTTTTGCTCCTAAACTATTTATTTATTTATTCATTTTATATACCGCCCCTCTCCCAAAAAGGGACTCGGGGCAGTGTACAACCATCTAAAAACAATAAATGAGTAACAAATTTAAAAACCAATTAAAAAATTAAATGGGTGGTTGAATAAGAAATTTAAAATCATACAGTTTAAAAAACCAATTTAAAACTCCCCTTAATTAATACTAGGCCAGACTGGCCTGTTGGAACAAGTGAGTTTTTAGTGTGCGCCGGAAGGTCTGCAGGTCTGCAATGGTCCTGATCTCCGGGGGCAATTTGTTCCAGAGGGAGGGTGCCCCCACAGAGAAGGCTCGGACCCTTGGGGCTGCCAGACAACAATGTCCAGGCAATGGAACCCCAAGGAGGCCCGCCCTGTGGGAACGCACTGGCCGGCGGGAGGCTGATGGTAGCAACAGGCAGTCCTGTAGATACCCTGATCCCAAGCCATGGAGCGCTTTAAAGGTAAGAACCAACACCTTGAATCACACCTGGAAGGCCACAGGGAGCCAGTGTAGCTCGTACAGGAGAGGTGTAATATGGGAGCTCTGAGGAGCCCCCAAAATCACCCGCACGGCCGCACTCTGCACCAAGTGCAGCCGCTGGATGCTCTTCAAGGGGAGCCCCATGTAGGGTAGTATTTACATGTATTTACAATACACAACACAAACAATCTTCACTATTTGACTTAAATTGAATATTGAAACTGATACCACTGAAAATTGTATTTCTAGCTGCAAGCTGATAAAAATATGTGAGTAATCTGTGAACAATAGTTTATGGTGGTTTGTTAAATTGAGCAAGCTATTTTTGTTACATAGATGAGAACATGGAAAGGAATGTATAAATTCAGCCAATCAATGGCATTTGCAAGAAGGGTCAAAACAGGCAAGAAGGTGGGTACAGCATTGGGATTTAACCCCCACCTCTGTTGGACATGTATTGACATTGTACATTTTTAAAAAGGGATGAGGATATCTTGTCTATTTACACACACACACACACACATGCACACATCTTCCTATCCCCAGTGATCTGATTAATAAATAGAAATATAACTGTCCTTTCACTGATTAATGTACATAATTTAATGGAACTTCCAAAATTATTTATGTCTTTGGGGATGGCCACTTCTAATACTTTTATTACAAAACTCTCAATTTGTGCTGATTAAATGCACACAGTTCTTTCTCCATTAGTGACAAGAAAAATTCCAAATAACAATTTTATATGTCCATAACCTAACATTAATGTACTATGTTGAAATAACCATTACTGCAAAAAGAGGCAACTCTGAGATTTAAAAAAAATGAAGGTCATAACACGTATAATTTGAACGTTTGGCAAATTGACAAATTGACCTTTTGAAACCTTAGCTATTCCTGGTCTAAATATTAAGATCCAAAGGTTTTTTTTTACCTTTTCTTTGCTAATAGAATGACATCTTATTCTTACTATAGCTCCAGTACTGTTTCTGTAAAGACAGAGATGAGGAACCACCTCCCAGGTGCAGATATACTGTACCCCAGCCTGGTTTTGACAGTCATTAATTTCCCACAGGGAAAATGTGCAAATCCATTCTAACTCATCTTTATTGAGAAGGTTTGGTCTTAATATATTTTCCAGGTGAGTGCTATCACTTTTCAAATTAAAAGCCACAGAAATTTTCTCTAAGATCTTTGATGTTGATGTGCACAATATTAGCCTGAATTTGCAAGTAAAACCTTACAACCAGGTAGTATGGATCTGAGAATGAAGCTAAATAGAGTGCTTTGTTTATCACTGCTTTGGTTAATTTAAGGGAGATTTGACTGTCCTCCTGATGTGGTTATTTCTGCTGACAAGATTTTTCTTTACAGTCTTTCCCATAATGTTATTTGGCAGCCACTACAAAGGAAGAGGACAAGTTCAAATGAATGCAGAACTGACATGAATGATAACCTTAAATATATCAAGTACTTAAGTATGCATTACTCTTAAGTAAGTCCTTGCTGGCTGTGAATGGAGCATCTGTGGGAGCTCTTTCACCTTTGCCAAGTTGCTTGTTTTTTCCCATTCTGCTAGGAAGCCTTTGTGCTTTACATCAGCACAATACCACATAACAGTTTCTTCAAAATGTTCAAAGGCTTTGAACTCATTCATTTCATGCTTTCAGCTTCCCTTGCTAAATCCTGGAGCCTAACTGTCTTCCTTGATTGATGAAGGCGGACAGCTTTCTCTGGCTAGTATAATAAGATGCTATTGAATACTCCAGAAGCGAACATCTCCGTTAAGATTCATGCTCCCTAATTTTAATTTTGATATTTTCATTCATGAACTGGGATAATGACCTCACCTTTACATAAAATGAATGAATTGGACCAGTTAGTTTTTGCAGGGATCCCATTTAAAGGCACTATTTTTTATTATATTGAATATTTGTTGTTTCTTATTCCAGATGATACTGTAATACATTATTTTTCTCATTTTAACACAAAATAAATCAAGACCATAGTATTACATAATAAACTATATTTCTTCACATTACATGGAATTTTATTTTAACCTATGTATTATTCCCAGAAATCTTCTTATTTCATATCATTTCTGCCAGAAAATATTGCAGATAACATGTTAGGTCAGTATCATACAAATAGTAATCTGCAATCTGGATTATCCATACGGAGGAGTTGGGACATATAGTGGAAATGCTGTCAGTTTGGATCAGTAGTCATTTAAAACAAGAAAAAAAGGGCATAGTATTGCCTCAATAAATATCTGCAGCAGCTGAAGCAAAGCAACAGGATTTAAAATAAAAAATAAAAATAAAATTGAAATTCAGTACCCAAAATTTAGAGCATCTGTTTTTCTAGATATGCAGCATGTTCTATTTTAGAACAGTAAGACTAAAACAGATTTTCATCTGTTATTACTTTGTCCAACAGCAACTGTTTCTCAAAACAAACTTCTGCCAATATCTAGCTTCATTTTTTGGCCAAAAGTACAGTATGTCTCTGTAGGCTTTCCTTTGGACATTTCTTCTTTCATATGGTTGGCATTAAAGAAAAACAAAACCAAATGTTTAATAGATAGTTCTGTTTCATTCTAGGCACCACTGTACTTTGAATTTTGCTTTTTGAGTCAAACTATTAAACAACAAAACTAGAATTAGCTTTTTTCTTCATTCCTTTGGTGGAAATTATATATATATAATAGAGTCTACTAGTCTAGAGGCTAAGACATCTGCCTACGATGCAGGCGACCCAGGTTCAAATCCCATAAGGGTATGGCCGGCTGATG
>JAEANM010007434.1:0-17736 GCA_017656035.1 Myanophis thanlyinensis | reverse complement strand
GGAACGGATTAGGGCATTTACAGGTAAAATGCGTCTCTACTTACAAAATTTTCAAGTTACAAAACAGCTTCCGGAACAAATTAATTTCGTAAGTAGAGGTACCACTGTATTAAACTGTGGCTGGAAATAGAATAAAATGGATTGCTTATCATTTCCAGTGAAATGGCATACATCTGTCTAATTTTAACTGTTCATCCTTTCTGTCTCTTTAGGAAGTAAAACTCGGGAAGGTGTGGTACAAGGTGTGGCCTCAGGTAATGTTTATTGCTATTTCTCTTCTCCCCCAACTTTAATCCTGAGTGGGCAATTTGTATTAAAACATTGAAAAGCCAATAAAACAGTGATATTGTTAAAATCACAATAACTAAAGCTGGACAAAGTGTTCCATCTACTTCCTCTTGTGGGCATAACTGGCTAAAAGGACTGGCTAAGATACAGTTGAGTGGACAACTTGCCTCAGCTTTCACTAGGCTTAATATCTCATGTCAAAGGATTCATTTCAAAATTGGGTAGAATTAGGATACATTTTTGAGGAATTTTAAGGAATTTTAAGAGATGGAATAGCTGCTTTAAATTACAGCAAATCTCCAGGCGCTCATTTTATTTATAATTTCAAAAATGCAAAAAAAAAACCAACCCCCAAAACAAAACCCAAACCCAATCAACCCTAGCCCCAAACTACCCCACCCCAAAGTTTCACTCACTTAGGGCAAGGTTTTCGCTTGAGACATACTCCATTCTGCTAACAAGCCAAGTGGGCTTGAACTGGCATAAAATAAATGTCTGTACACTGAAGCAGTGTCAAGTCCAGAAAAGACATATATGCTGCAGAAAGAAGATAGACTTAATCATCTTAATAGACTTTTCTTCCATGGCCTTATACATATGCTACTGCCCATCTATGATGAATAGACTGTATCATTGTTTAAGGTTTTATTTGATTTATATACCGCCCCCTCTCCCTAGGGACTCAGGGCAGTGCACAGCCAATAAAAACATAGATACAATAACAATTTAAAAACCTATTAAAATAATTAAATAAAGGCTGTCCCATTAATATTATCATTATAGTTAAAAATTCAGTTAAAAACAGTTTAAAAACAATTAAAATATAAACAGTTAAATTTTAATTTAAATTAAATTGGTTTAAAATAAATTAAGTATAGAATTATATTGTAGTTGTACATTTCTACAGTACTGCCAAATTATATTCCAAGTCAACATCTTTCTTTAGCCAAGTTGTGAAAGGCCACACATTGTACAGCCAGTATAATGAGCTAATTGTATGGTCTCATAAGACTTAAAAACTTTTTCTTTTTTGTCTTCTGGTTTTCTTAGTTGCTGAGAAGACAAAGGAGCAGGCATCACAGCTGGGTGGAGCTGTCTTCTCAGGAGCTGGCAATATTGCAGCTGCCACAGGACTGGTCAAGAAAGAAGAATTTCCCACTGATGTGAAGGTAGGCATCCTATACGCTTCAGGTGTCTATACAAGTTATTAAGAATTAATCTAGGGGGCAGAATTTCAAAACTACCATAGAAAGAAAGGATAGCTGACCCTCAATAGATGTAAGTTACATTTGATATTGATGTAAAAAAAATTTTAGTTTAATTCTCCAAAAACTGAAGGTTGGTTATGTTATGATTTTAGGTTGCATTCTTATTTTGGGATGAGGACCTATTAGATGAGCAGGAAAAAATGCAACAGCATTCCAATAATTTTGCGTAACAGGATATTTTATGCTTTGGATGAGAATTTATAACCACGGTGTGCAGGAATGGGAATGTATGTATACAAGTGTTTTTGCATATATGGGTTGTGCAGTAACATTAACATGTGTGCAAATCTCTATCCCATAAATCGTGCATCCTGTAAAAGGCAGTGATATTTGCTTATCTCAGCATCACATATGGGGGGTTTTATGCCTAATTTTTATAACTTGTTTGATGAATGTATACATTTGGGCTGGCATGTGCTCAAAAGCACAACTTTGTGCATCTTGAGGCTGAGACAACCAAACTGTATTACAGAAATTGTCTGGCTGCTGCAGGGCTGCCAATCTGAGAAAAAAATCTTGAATCTTGCAGCTGAGCTGCCAGTGAACCATTTGCTTCCAGCTTAGCTTAAAATAGCAACAGCTGAAGATGAAATGAGGCCAGTGCATTCAGGCAGGAAGAGGCACGTTGCTCTACTCAGCAAGGGGGGAAGGAGCCTATGAAGATTGATGTCAGACTGCCAATCACAGGGCTCTTCCCAACAGCCATGTTGATGCTTTCCTTCCATCTTTGAGCTGGGAAGAAACAATGTTATTTTAAAAATTGTGGACCCACAAGTTTACCTGTTACCACAGCTCTGAATGAGGCTGTTATTGCTGTTTTCACAGGAAGCCCTGAGGGTTACTTTCAGGACAATTGCTTAGCAGTGAGGGATAGAGAAGCTGGCAGGCAAGAGAGGATAACGTGGAGAGGGCAAGAGAGGCTGAAATTAGTGCGTGGGAGGTGCAGCAGCTGTGTTTAATTTACCTCATTGAACAGACAGTAGTAAGGTGGAGATATAGCTTTCCAGACCACCTGTGAACACTTGAGGTAACACTGAAACGAATGCAGCTTTTTATAGATCTGTAAACAAACAAAAAATTGTGCCATTCAATAAAACCAGGGATTACGATTAAAACAATTGGCTGTTTCTCCTATAACTGGTGCTTTACATATATAAAGAGCTTACAAATGGGAATACTGACTTTATAGAAAAACTGCACAAGATCAATATCCTCTTCATCCAAATCGCACGTGTACATAAGAGCTATCTCATTGGCTGCTACAGTGTAAGAGAAATGGCCTTGGTGGCCTAGAGCACAACAGCCAGGTAGAGAGGGTGGCCCTGCAACAATCCAACTGGAGCTCAGGGGATTGCTGATTTCTGATGAATTTCTTCTGTGTAACTGGAATCTCTGCATGGAAGTTGTTTACAATGTTAACTGAAAAAGATTCCTAATGAGCTGGAACAGCTTGTGAACAGTCTGTGAAGAGCGAATGGAAAACTTGTCCTCACAACAAATCGGTGGACATTCAAATATAGATGAACTCATAGAGTTAATGTTGGGGGGGGGGGGGAGGGAGGGAGGGGAGGAAGTTCTGGCCCATATACCAAACATGATTTTATGTACTTTGGTCATGAGCTTTGTCACTGCCATTTCTCTAAATAATCCTAAACATTCTAGCCTTTTATCACAAAGATAGCATTTGAGTCCCCTGATCATTGTGGTTAACAGCTTCAGTGCTTTCAAAGCTTTCTCTATGCATTTTAAAAGTGCAACTAGAACCGTCTATGATATTCAATATGTGGCTGAGCCATATTAGGTTATTAAAATGTTAAAATATGTTTTCAGTTTCATTTCCCGCTGATCTCTACCATAGAATTTGCCTTTTTCACAGCTCCTGCACATCTTCCTGGAACTAGAGCCCATACTGTTTTTTCTGTTTAGTTCACATAAGCTATGGTGGGTGGGTAGCTTGTCCAATCACTTTATATTTAACAGTATTTGCCACTTGATTAACCACTCATATAGTTCAAAAAGATCCTTCAGGAATTATTCTGTCATTTTTATTTTTATCCACCACATATCCGCAAATTTAGTTAGTTCCCTGCTCTTAGTACTAAATAAAGATAATTTAAGAACAAGTTAAATCTGCATTGATCTTAATACAGATCCTTGAAGGACTCCAGTAGAAAAAATTGATCATTTATTCCTATTCTCACCCCATTCCCATTAAATACACCCTTTGATGAGGAACGATAGTGTTGACAGGATTATCTCCATGTACCTGCTGGCACTTTAAACAAAACTCTAAAAGACTGATGAAGCACAGTTTACCTTCTTAGAATCCGTGCTGATTTTTTTTAAGTAGGGCTTAGCTGTTTTTTTCTTTTATTATCCTTCCTGCCTATTGTTCAGGAAATTAATAAAGCTTAATTGCATAATAAAGATATCAGTTCTATATCTTTTTTTTAGCAAAAACAAATGCAAAGCATTCATTCATTCATTCCAGATTCATGCAATCTTATACCTTCCTTGAACACCCCAGTGAAAAGAAGGATGTGACTGGCTAACAATGCCAATTCATAAGATAAGTTGAATACCTGCTGATTACTATTAACTCTGCTCTAAATGATCTTCCATCATACAATAACATATAGAACTACAGAGTACATCATTCTGTCAAACAATGGCTGGATTTGCATAACATGTTAAGCTATGTGATCGCCTAACTTGTGAATTAGATACTGTAAATCCAGGCAGGGTTGTTAATATAGAATTGATGTGGGAACTTAAATATTTCCAGTAAACCATTGTTAACCATGTTTGGTATGTTGTGCAAATGCAGCCATTAGTTTCTCCAGTGTCATTATTCCTCATTACCTAGAATTTTAGTTGCTAAATATTTTTAAACCATTCCTGTAAAATATACCATATGTTGTCTATGAAATTTCATGATAGTTTATGGGAAAAGATGCAATCCAGGAGTGGGAACTGTGAGAAGCAAGAGTTTCAAAAAGATTGATTGTAACTTTGCCTGGGCATTTATTCTTACGGTTTTAAAGATTATCTTTCTGCCCAATCTAGCAATTAAAGATACCTGAAATCTATGTGATGCTTTTTCCTTTGTTTGCCAATTATTTAGGCTTGATAAGTTAATTTTTTGTGGAAACCTTTAGAAGACATATTGGAAGTATCTGGCAGAAATAAGTAATATTGGCTGTCATTTTTCATTTGCAGCCTGAGGAGGTTGGTCAGGAAGCAGTGGAGGAGCCACTGATAGAGCCACTGTTAGAACCCGAGAGTGAGAATTATGAAGAGCCACCGCAGGTGAGTGAAGCAGAATCAGGGCAACCAATCACAAAATGGGAATGAGAAATTCTGGGGAGTAAAGGAAATAAAGGAGTTTAGTCTTCTATCTCACCACCTCCCCAGGTTCTGCTGTCTGCTTCATCATGGCAGTAGGAGTTTCCTGGGAGATTTGAACCAAGAATGCTGGGTGTATATGCTAAGAGGATATCGTCCGAATAGAGCATGAAGATCATCATAGCAGTAAAGCTAAAGCAAGCAGGCACCTATGTCAGGCAGAAGCAATATAGGAAGTTAATGGAAGCAGAAATAATCATTTCATAAAGTGCAAGAGAAGGCACTGGTAATCTACTCCTGTGTTTTACCAAGAAAATCACATGCATTGACAAGAAAAAATAACTGATGATATATCAAGCTGATTAGATGTACTCAACTCATTACTGAAGAAGGGCTGAAGCTCTTTTTGGAGTACTAACAATGTTTTTGATGTGGATTAAAGATTTCCAGGCATTAGTTGCTGATACTGCCATAAAAGGGGAGGGGAAATCCAAAGCTACAAAGACAGAATTACAGTGGGAACGTGGCATATATGAAACATAAACATGGAAAAGCTGAATTGTGAAAGATGAAATTAATCAAGTGACATCTTAGATATCACAAAACTGAAAAAGAGTAGAATTGGGAACTTTCAATCAGTACATCATGTTTACTATTCAAGTCATGAAAAAAAGGTGTTGCTTTGATTAATTATGAAGGATATAGCAGAGACAATATTGGGGTACAAAGAGTAAAGACCAAAGAATACAAAGCAGACTTCATGAACAACTCTTTAATGTGATGATTCTTCAAGTTTATGTTCCAACTACTGATGCAGAAAGAGAAGACTGATGAGTTTTATGGTCAAACTGAATTTGAAATCTATAGAACATGTAAACAAGATGTGCTGCCTTTGATGGGAGACAGAAATGCCAAAATTTGAATCAGTGAGGAAAACGTGCCCGGAGTTAGAAAATAGAAATTAAGGAGAATGATTTGCCAATTTCTGACAATCCAATGATGTCTTTATTGGTAACACATTGCTTAAACCAAATTGACACCTGTATACATGGAACAGATCACAAACTGCTCATGTGCAAATTCCACAGAGAAGAACAAAACCAACCAGCTTCCACAATATGATTTTGAGTTCACCATTTTCAAGAAAATTAGGAATTGCTATGAAGTCCTAAACCTAATGGAAAAAATAACAGGAAATATGGGTTGAAATCAAATAAATTGGTAAGGATAAGGGTGAATAGACTGTCAAACTTAACATATTTTTATCTCTAATTTCCTTCCCTGTGATAGAACTTTTTTTTTTTACTCCTGAGCAATTAATCTATCTTGAATTTGCTTCTCTTACATACTTATTGATCTGTGGCTTTAGATAGAATTTTTGTATAAAAATCTTACAAGATATCAGGAGTCATTTTTCTTCTTTCACAAATGTGGAATTTATTCTGAAAATGTGTTAGTATTTGGAAAATCCCTGCAGCAAAGCTTTAAGGTGACTTTCGAGATCTCCTTTTAATGATTTTGAACACTTTGGAATACTATGAAGTACACCCAGGAAAACAAATGGTGTTGATTTTTTTTTAGACTCATAGAAAGCATTTGATAATGTAAACTGGCAATTTATGCTATCACAGTTAAAAGAAATGGACTTTGGGGAGAGATTTATTAACATGATTAAGGCAATATATTATAAAGAAACAGCAAAGGTGATGGTAAGCGAAGATATGACAGAGAAGTTTAACATTAAAAAGGGCACAAGGATGCCCTCAATATTCATATTGACACTGGAAGTATTAAATAGAGATATTAGACAAGATGTAGAAATAAAAGATATGGAAATAAAAAAGGAAAAATACAAATTACAGGCATTTTGCCAATGATTTAGTTTTTATCTTGGAAGACCCACAAGAAACAGGGCCTAAATTAACAAAAATATTAGAAGAATGGCGAAGTTGCAGGATTGAAAATAAATAAAGAAAAAAATAAGTTCTTGGTTAAAAATCTTATAGCCATACAGAAAAAAGAGTTAAGGAAGAGAATTGATATCCAGATTGTTAAGAAAATAAAATACTTAGGAATTTAATTAACAGCAAGATGCGTAACTATTAAAGAAGATAACTATTATAAATAGATGCAACAAATTAAAACAGATTTGGAAAAGAGGAAGAATTTGCAGCTATCATTGATAGGAAGAAAACCTACTATAAAAATGAATATATTGTCGAGACTACTATATTAATTTCAAACAATTCCAATAAAACTGGAAAAAAATATTTTGAGAAATTCAATAAAGTAATATTAAAGTATATTTGGCAAGGAAAAAATCAAGAATAAGTCTCAAAATATTACAAGATTTGAAAAAATAGAGGAGGCTTTGGGCTACCAGTTTGGGAATTGTATTACCATGCTGCGGTACCCACATGGATGAAAGAATGGATTGTATTGAGACATATAAGATTATTGACTTTGGAGGGGCATGACTTGCAATTGGGTTGGCATGCCTTCTTGTGGTTTTGGGAAAAATAAAATACGTGGTTACTTTAAAAGGAATTACATTAGGAATGCATTATTGTTAATATGGGAGAAAATTAGACAACAACATTATTTGAAAATACCGGTCTGGCTTTCCACAATGGAAGTATGATTCACGCAAATGTTATTAACATGGGGGATATTGTTGGTATAAAGATACTTTGAATGAGAAGGGAGAACTCAAAACTAAACAAGAACTGAGCGAGAAAGGGATTGATATGTCATGGTATACACAAGTGCAGATACATTCTAGATACAAGAAAGATGCTAAATTATATGGTTTTTATAAAGAATTAACAGAATTAGACCAGGTACTAATGGGGACAGATGAAAAATTGATAAAGAAAATATATAATTATTAGGTACTAAATTGGAAGATGAACAAGTGAAGGAGACAATGATAGTATAGGTAAAAAAATGTGGTTATACAATAGAATTAGACAAATGGCAGAAATGGTGGGATAGGAATTATAAATGGATTATGTCAACTGCATATAAAGAAAATTTGTATAAGATGTTTTATAGATGGCACTTTGTGCCATCAAGGTTGGCAAAGATGTTTAAGGATAAGTCGGCTAAATGTTGGAAATGTCATCAGACACCCGGGTCATATTATCACGTGTGGTGGACATACCCAAAAGTAAAAAAAATATTGTACAAAGATACATACATGGCTGGAAAAAATGATAACGCAACATATTGATTTAAAGCCAAAAATATTTTTGTTGGGTATTCTATGGGAGAAATACAATAAGAGGAATGCATATTTGATTCTACATATATTAATTGCAGCTAGAATTGTATTTGCACAACATTGGAAAACTGAAGAGATCCCTACAATGAAAATGTGATTTAAAAAATATCAGAATGTGCAGAAATGAATAGATTGATGCTTACAATCAAGGAAAGGAACAAACTGAATACTATATGATATGGGACTTATTTTATCAATGGTTAGTTAACAAAAATGGAAGTTAGAAATATGGAAATTTAAGAAAAAGATTATTGAAACAAAGGAGATTTGTTAAGAGAAAGAAGTAAATATTATTTTTATGGAACTAATACCAATATAACGAATATTGTTGTAAACTATGATTATTATCATGCAAATTATTTATACTCGGACGACGCACTGTTTAATTAAAGATGGAATTTTTATAAGTTAAAAAAATAAAACTTTACCAAAAAAAGTTTGTTAGAATTAAAAGAAGGCATGGTTTGTTTGACCAAGGTTAAAAAAAGACATATTTCTATAAAGCTCTGGTAACCTATTAGGGATGTTTTTCTGACACCATGACTAAAAGATTATTTATGCATTAGCATATAGATAAAGATGGGTTTGGGGAAAAATAGATAATTATTTTTAACCTTATGGGGTTTTGTTTGTTTATATTTGTGATGGAAATTAAAGAAAAAAAGTAACTTTAAATATTTTTTTAAAAATTTTTCGTACATTTTCCTTTTCCTTCTACTCTCTTTTCTTCCATCTCTCTTTTTTTTCTCTTAGTTTGTATTGGCTTATTCTACTGTAATTAAAATTTTCAATAAAAAATAGTTTTTAGAAATACGTATAACCAGTCACTTTATCCACCATGTTTAAAAGCAAGGGGCTTTTGTCAGTAAGCAGTTCTGCTGAATAAACCATTATAGTTTAGGATAAAGACTGCAAGTAAAAAGTAGGAGAGTGGATCTGTAGTGCAAGCTTTTGTGTTATTTGATCTAGAGCTGGGTTATTTTGCCTCATGTCTATCATCTAATACAATTAAAGTTTTTAATTTCTTTCCAGGAGGAATATCAGGAATATGAGCCAGAAGCATAATGGCCACAGCTGTTCCCGACACTTCCACCAGCAGCACAATAACAATAATTTCTTCTTCCCTGTCCACATCTCTCTCTCCAAAGGAAGGCCTTGATGCAGATGGTAATGGAGAGAACCCCCCATACCCCATCCTGTCATGAGTTCTTCCTCCAATTCTGCTCCAAGAGACCTCATCAGGATCAGTGTTTTATGTATTGTGGTCTTTAGCGTTAAAGAGAAAGAATACTGAAGACAAACCCTGACCGCAGTGGTTTGTGTACATGTGTACATTTCAAAGCCCAGCCTTACTGCCTGTCTCCCTCCCAGTGCAGTAAGGCCAGACTTCATGTGTCTGTAAGCAGCATGTTGTATCTTCTCTGTTTTTAAACAGAGCATTCCATGTCCTTGACTGGGACCTTGCACTGGGCCCACTGTACATTTGCTTGCACGTGAATCATGCCAACTCCGTTCCATTATCATTGGAACTTTTTTTTAAAAAAATATCTCTGTCCTAGTCATGTAAAAAAGACTTCCTGATTTTAACGGTGCAGAAGTTGTGTCTATGTATCCTAAACAAAAGGAGCATCTTTCCTTTCCTGCCCCCAGCGCTCTGTATATTTTGACTGTGGCATGGATATATACCTCCCACTGTCGCTGTGTGTGCAATCCTGGGTTGCTGCCAATGATGCAGCTACCCATCTCCATGAATAAAACCAATTCTTGACTGTAGCTGTTTTTCTGCTTCCACGTGGTTCATAGGTCAAGAGGGGGAGCAGTTATACTGTGCTTTTCTGAGAACAAGATAGTTTTCAATGGGCTAGGTGTATACACTGCTGGCCTTTCAAGGCTTTGAGAACAGTGTAACTCTAATGTCTAAGGGAAGTGGCTGATGTTGCTTCTTACAAACTAATACAACTTCAGTGATTTTTTTTTCCAAATTAAAAGTATAAGCAATCAGTAACTAAAATGGACCATCCATTGGAAGTGCTAAACAAGCCCCTTCAGGAGGTATATGTTTAGATGAACAAAAGAGGTCTTTAAAATTGAACTGCCAATATTATATCCATCTCTATTGTGCAGTCATACTTGAACCAGAACTCTATACTGGACATGATTTTAAAAAATAAACTGTAAAGTTAGAAAACATGTAGAAAATAGTCAAAAGACAGAAATACAATTTCTGAAAGATTATAACATTTAGGGCTTAGGACCTTATAGAAAGAAAGTAAAGAATATAATTGTGCATGGTACAGAGAAAGTGAAAATATTTTTTCTCCTCTTATAAAACTAGAATCTAGGCACTTCTATTGAAGCTGATTTGCAGGAAATTGAAGATAGATACAACATAATTTATAAAATTTGCCATCACAAGATATAGAGAGACTAGTTTAGACTACTTTTTAACACAAATTCATTGGAAATGTATCATTAGATATCATTAAGCCATAAAGCAGCTTCAGTCCCATAAGCTATCACTAGGGAACCATTATCAGAGAAGGAAACTATTTGCATTATTGTATTTATTGGCTTCTCAGAGGCATTTGATTGGTGATTGCTAGAGACAGAATGCTGTACTAGATAAGCCATAGATCTGATCCAAGAGAGCAATTGTAGTCTTAAGATATACATGTCAAAATACATACACACACCTATTCAGCCTTAAAATATTAGGGCAACACTGTCTTCTGAGATAATAATTATTAGAAATTAATACAGTCCAGTTAACACCAAGCCTGCTTAGAAGTAGTCAATCTAGTATCCGATTCCAAAACAGTTCCACTGCCATTAATTAAGAATGCTATTCATGTGATTGATGAAGACAGTATGTAATAAATCTTGATTAAAAAGGTATTTTACTTAGTGGGAAAAATCACGCTTCAGAAAAACTGCCACAAGGCAGAAAAATGTGTGCCTTCCACTTTGAAATGAGAGAAAATTTAGTCTTTTTAACCACAAAATCTACTTTTGTGGTTTGAAATCCCTACCAGTTTACCCACCCAATATCTGAATAGTTGCTAAAAGATGAGAACAATATTGTAGCTGCTAATTTCCATGTTATTTTGTTAAGTTATAGATGGCTTAATAAATTGTGGAGTTTCTTATTACAACTTTTATTTTAAAATCAATACCAATCTTACATTGTCTCCCTTTCCTGTGATAAAGCTTTCTCGATAAACATTTCAGTCTCTTTCAATTTGTCTATTTGTCTGAGATACATACATATTAAGATTATAGACCTATGTTATCCCAGAAACTCTTAGAATGGTGGTTCTATGTTTGATATTTTAAGATACATTACTTTGTTTAGCAATTCTGAATTGCCCTTTTGAATCCTGTATGTTCTTTTGCATTTTTAACACATGCCCACAATTGTCAAGAAAAACATGTATTTCCTGTTTAATTGATGACTCCATACACAATATGACAGCATGCTATACAATTTGTCTTGCACAACTTTAGTTCCTACTACTAATGTTGCATTTAAGGCCAGCAATTAAACTACTAGACCAAATAGCCACAAGATTGATTACTAAATGATTTTTTCATAGATTATCAACTTGAACTTTGATATTTTAGCAAAAAGAAAAACGATTTATTCATTCAGAATGTGACCTATTAGAATCTATTTTCTTGCAATTTGTTAAAACCCAAAATACACAGCAAAGAAAACAAAAGAACTGGAAAAATATGTTCTGTCAATAAAAGTATTGATATAATGGATGAGATGGAAAATTTGTGGCAGCAAAATGACCCATGTAATAAAGTACTAATTTGAAGAGGCAGATAGGAGACTGAATAAACTGCCAGGATGATGCCTCAGTGATAAACCTGATATTAGTTTACAATAATCCCAAAGGTTGGAAAACCAATACTATTAACTAAATAATTAGCGTTGTAAAAGTTACCACTCAGCAAATTGGAACTTAATATTAATATGTAAATAAAATAAAAATCTTAAGAGGAATTGCTAGAGAAATAAAACATTATTTTTTTTGCTTCCTTGTCCCCAATCTTTGTATGTCCTTAACCATTAAAAGGAAAAAGGATTTTAGGGCTGCATCAGCAGAAAAGAGGCAATGGGTAACTACATGTACCTATTAAATTGAGACGCCTCAGTCAGATCCTACTCTGAATTGCAGGTATTTCCAACAATCACATGATTATACAGTATGTAAATAAAGTTGTCATGACCACTATAAACTATCCAATGAAATGTAGATTTCTCAAAGTCTGAATTGGCCTCAACTTCCACTTTGAGTGAAATAACGGAAATAAAAAACATTGGTCTCCATCTGTGGAAAAGGCTCAGTTGCTCCCATGCAGAATATATGCTTTTATGAAAAAATAGTGAATGATAGAGAATTGGTCTGGAGGAGAAGGGAAGACCATTATTCACCAGACACTATCAACATCATCCATAATGATAAAAACTGACACATGAAAAAAAGTGAAGCAGTTCCCAAATGGGAATATACAACTAGTCCTAATTTAGCAATCACAATTGAGGCCAGAGCTTAGTTGCTAAGCAAAGCAGTTGCTAAGTGAAACTGCCAACTGTACTTATGACCATTCTTCAGCTTTTCTTTGATTTACAGACCTGCAAAGATCATAAATGCAAGGACCAATCATAAAGTATACTGGATTGTCGCAATGCACTGTACCTGAGACTGCCCTTGAAGAGCATCTGGGAGCTTCAGCTGGTGCAGAATGCAGTTGCCAGACAGTTAACATGTACCCTACAATGGCATACATTATCTCTATTCTGCAAACTGCATTGGTTACTAGTTTGCTTCTAGATGCAATTCAAGGTACTGGCCTCAATTTTGGCCTTTAAAGCTCGTGGCATGGGACCAAATTATCGGAGGGACTTTCTCTTCCTGGTTACATCTACATGCCCCATCAAGTGCAATAGAGAGGCATGCTCCCAGCCTGTCTATGAAGGAGGTTCCATCTATAGAATCCAGGTGATGTGCCTTTTGTATTAAAGTTCCTGCCTTCTGGAACACCATTTCCCCCGAGATGAGATTAGGCCATCTGTTAGCCATCTGGAAAGCTTTGACAACATGGTTTTTCCATTAACCTGGGAATCACATGGCAAGACTGCAAACTGATTCAGTGAAGCTAAATGACGGCTGTTCTCTTGCCATCTTGGGGTTCTTTTATGTGTTATTCCTTTATGTTATTATTTTATTTTTTTTGTAATTTATGTCTGATTTTTTTATAGTGATATGGGTTTCATTATTATTTTCCTTGTAAGCCATCCAAACTAACTTTTTACTTTGGGTAGCTATATACAACTTTGCTAAGTAAATAAAGTTACTTTTTCAGCAACATGGTAATCAGTGGTGGGCTCCTGCTGCACTGTTTCTCTAGAACCGAATGTTAATTTTCTGAGCAGTTCGAGAACCGGTTGTTAGAAGAAATCTTTTCCCACTTTACAGGGCTAATACTGCAAGGAACAAAGGAAGGAAAGTGTGTTTGTATTTCTAGCCTAATCCTTATCTTAATTGCTCTGCTGCTTTAAGTGTTTAGAGAAACTGTCTCTGGCTCTGCTTCTACATTGTAATAGCCTTAATGGTTCTTGGCAGTACACCAAGACTTTCTATCTGGAGCTTCAGCTTCTCCACCTCCCCCTTTGTAGTACTTTTATTCCTGGGGCTTGACTTTCTTAAACGTGATTAAAGGGTTGTTTTGAGCTTTTTATATTGCTTTAGTGATTCCCAGCACTGTCCTTCTGGGATATACTTCCAACACAGCTGGAACAGCTATTTACAGAAGGATTGGCATAGCTATAAAAGTAATGGCCGAGAGGTAGGATGTAAGCTTGGCATACTGATTTTTTTTTTACTGCCTGAGGGCATGTAATTTTTCCTTAAATCTGGATGATTACCTTAGCATATCTTATGAGGTGAGTGAGATCAGCTGGTATCTAAGTGGTGCAAATCGATCTAAAGATTGCTTCTCCTGGGTGCTTTGTCAGTTCATTGAGCACAGGAGTCTCAATAAGTGGGTCCTCCTTCCAATTTGTTTTAGTTTTCTCTCATGATAATATGACATAGTAACATGGCACCAGTTGTAGAAAGCTAGCACCCACCCCTCTCCTAGAAGAATGAAATATTTTGAGAAATATTAAAAATGAACAATATATTTCCCTGGATGAGAAATGGAGAAACATTTTCTTAGAGGGAGAAAGCAGCCCCCACTTTCCTTAATAGCCCACAGCAGATGTCAGCACTTAAGAGATATAGAGATAAACAGCTATACCCATAGGCAAAATTTCCTTCAGCAAGGTCTGAACAAAGACAGAACAATAGCCTTCATTCAAGATGTTAATTTGTCTCTTTAGCTCAGCATTTTGTAGTCCAAATATGTCCACCCACCTTTTGGAGAGCTTAAATGACCTCTCTGCTAAAGGGTTTCATTTTATGAACAAGAGTTGGCTGTATTTTAACTATTTTAACTCCTCAATGTGTTCTGGCATCCTGCCTGATTTGTAACTCTGGGTTGCAGGTATTGCTGAGGAAAAGGAAGATATTCAGAGAATGATTTAGATTTCCATGACGGCTGTGACTCATTGATCTTCAGTGTTTATTCCCCCATTTCTAATCTAATGTTTGGTATTCAGGGCAGCTTTTTGCAAGCAAAGAAGCTTTTTATATTTTTCTACAGGTAATTCTTGACTTACAACAGTTCATTTAATGACCATTCAAAGTTACAATGGCACTGAAGAAAATTACTTATGATCGTTTTTCACACTTACAACCGTTGCAGTATCCCCAAGGTTACGAGAGGCCGGATGAAGCTAAGCGCCCCTCAACATGAGTGACATCAAGTTGACCATGCCCACTCAATCAAATGACCACCCAGCCATGCCTACCCAGCCAGTCATTAGGGTAGAGAACCCGTTGTTAAATTATTTGAATCTCATCACTTTGTCATAACTACGACTGTCTACATTAGGCATTCTGAAGTCAAAGCTACTAGACCTACAGCCTTTCTGCATAACTCAGTAATGATTTCAAATCTGAGAATTGCGGCCTCTAATACTGTGTTCATAACTGGGCATATGAAGAATAGAAGCTGCAGTTTAGCAGTGAGCAGGGCAACAGTTGATATCAAGCTACTAAAGAGAATGATGAAAGCTCATTCTTTTAACACTAGTCCTCAGTTTCTGCATTTAATTCAGGGTGTCATCTATTAAGGTTAAACAAACTTTCCCCATTGAATGAGCTCTCCAACACCCTGGCATCAGTTTTTTAATTTAAAACTGAAGATTAACTTATAGGCAGTCCTTGACTTATGACCACAATTGGAGCCAGAATTTCCATCACTAACAAGGTGGTTATTGAGTCATGCTTGATTTTACTACAATTTTTGCCATAGTCATTAAGCAAATCACTGTGGCTCTTAAGAAATCATGCATTCATTCAGTGAATCTGGCTTCCTCCATTAACTTTGCTTGTTGGAAACTTGTCTGATAAGGTCTCAATTAGCAATAATGTGATTCTGGGACACTGCAACCGTTACAAGTACATGCTAGTTGCCAAGCACTAGAATTTTGCTCAGATGATCACAGGGATGTTGTTATAAGTGTGAGGAGCATATAAGTCATTTTTTTTCAGTGCCATTGTACCTTTGAATGTTGTTAAGCAAGTGGATGTAAGTTATTGTAAGATAGATGTAAGATGAGTGGTTGTACAGAAGCATAGCACGATAGCAGACATGCATTTGGAAGCACAGTATGTAAGTAATAGTATCTTGTTCTATTCTAATACTAAGTCAGTGGTCTCAACATGGGAGATCCATGACAGCTGTTTTTTATCCTATAGTGAAGAAAAAAAAAATCACAATGCTGTCTGAAAGGAAGTGCTAGTATTTTGCTGCACATGCTTGGTGGTTGACAATCTGGAACAATAAATCATGACCTATAACACTGAGCTTCAGTGTTGTCAATATGTATTGTCAATACCAAAGATATTGAAATGCCTTCACCGTTACATCTTGATGGAAGAAGGTCTGTCCCCACTCTGCTGGCCTTCAGGAAATGGTTTAAAACTTTTCTATATATGCTGGTTGGCATGGGGCCCTGAAGGAGGAGCTGTCGGCTAGAAGTGGCTAGTATAGTAACAGAGAAGCCACCACCATCTCTCTGCTCTAGACCCATGGTTTTTTAGTTTGTTTTGATCTCTTGTAATTTCAATTATTTTTATTTTTATATTTGTTTTTACTTCCATATGTTTTATTATGTTTAAGCCACTGACTGTTACCTTGCACAGCAAGATGAGCAGCATATAAATTAGGTAAGTAGATAAATGAGGGATGGATGGATAGATAGGTAGATAGATAGATCTGGACTATGATATTTAATCACTGCTATACTATGTACATGCACTCAATTCAGTTGTCACAATTATTTAATGACATCTGCAGGAAATCACAATAACACAAATATAATGAAATGTGCACAAATACGGTACATAATAACATGAATGCAACTGAAGGAGAATTTAGAGGTCTAGACTAAAAGCCACCTAACCCAAATGCATCTTCCTGAAAAACATAAATTACAAAAAAAACAATTTCCTAGGGCAACTAAAACTCAACTGAACCACAATAACATTAGAAGCCCAAGGAATGCTAATTAGCTGAGGCTTCAACCATATCCTCTTTAGGCTTGTCTTTGTCTCCAGTGCTTCAGTAAGTGAATTAATGCTTCAGTGTAATGTATCCTGGTCTTTGTTCCAGGCATACTCCTACAAAATTATACTACAACATTAGTAATTGAAGATGTAGCATGCAGGTACATAAGTTTTGACATTTGCATGACTATATAATTATGCATGTATTATCTTTTGCCTCACTTGTCTCTCTGTGAATACCTCTTACATCCTGCTTGCTGCAGCCTGAAGACACTATTTTTGAAGGACAAATTTTCATCATATCTACCTCAATCTGCAGGTCCATATCATCCCTGGCCCATTGCTGAAGCTACCTAGATAGTTCATAGATAGTCCTCAGTTAATGTCTTTTCATTCAATCACAGTCCAAAGTCATGACTGCTGAAAAACTGGACTTCTGATTGATCCATATTTATTTGTTTTTTAACTGACAGAAAGAAAAAGAGCAAAAGATAATGATGGAAGTACTTTCAAAAGCACAAAACACAGAAAGTGCTTTAACAAAATGTGAAAAAAATGATAGAAAAATTTGTTACAATTCTATATATACGTACTTATTTAATACAAATATTAGCCAATTATGTATATTTCTAATACATTTATACATCTTTTTTAAACTACTGTATTTTGTATGTGTCCCATATTTCCTTATGCATGTCTAATAAGTCTACATCTATAGTCCTCAACTTATGACCATACAGTAATTGAGCTCAGAATTTGTGTTAGTTATTAAATGGATCATCACAACTGTGCCCATTTTTATTATCTTTTTTGCAGCAATTGTAAAACAAATGCTGTGGTTTCTTTCTTCTTTCTTTCTTTCTTTCTT